>PKRV01000458.1:899081-1003737 GCA_003709505.1 Hyphantria cunea | reverse complement strand
GGTTTTATTTCCCTTTTTGAAGAACAGGACGACCACACTCCTACTCCACGCCTCTGGAGTCCTCCCTTCGAACAGGACAGCGTTGAAAAGCTTTTGGAGCGCCTTTAATACGGGTTTACCTCCAGCCTTTAACAGCTCTGTAGTAACGCCATCCTCTCCAGGGGCTTTTCCATTTTTCAGCTGTCTAAGAGCCATCTCGATTTCGTCAATGCTGACTTCTGGCAGATCTTCGGTGAAGTGGCGTGTTAATTTGGCCCGAATACCAATTAATTATGTTCTTATTTTTAGTAGAAGTAAGTTCTAGAGTTTTACTAACCGTATGTACCATTGCATTAAACCGTGGCCGAACACAGATGGTGTTTAGTGCGAGTAGATAGCAAAAGAGAAAAAAAACATTACTGAACAACTTATAATGCAGCCTGTGTGCCGACGTTCGCATCTGCTGTTTTTGTGGACCATACCAGGGAAGTTAGCTAATTAATTTTGGCTACAACACAGTAAGCTGTTAATTGATTCTTCATACTAACATCTCACCAATAACAAATCAATTAGTATTCCAAATTGCCAATTATGAAGACGGTCTATTTTACGACGATTTTGTCTTAATTATATGTCTATTATTATTTGTGTTATTTTGTACGAAACGGTTAAAAATACATAAGCTTAATGGAAAATCCTTGATTGATAACTTAATAGATACTTTCATAAACTACTATCATTTTGATTTCACCAATTCTGGTATGGCAGTATAGTTGGAAAGCAAAAGCTTGAGTATTAGTATGAACCTATTAATTATTCTCTGTTAACCTTTGTAATAGAGGTATTCTTGTTGATCAACACTTTTTTTCAGTATTTGTGACTCTTTTACATCTTTTTTTAAATGAACGTCTTTATTTAATTCTATGGTAACAAATAATTTTGCTACAAAATATTTAATTTCGAATTACAGCTCTGCTAGTTATAACATTAAGATTAGTAAATAAAATGTTTTGCTTAAGTCACCTAATTGACAACATATCTTTTTTATACAATGAACAACAACTTTGTTGTCTTTCATTATTTCTATAAGGAGCTGCATGATATCCTTTGAAGTTAAATGTTTATATCTATCATTGTAATTGCCCTCGGATTCTAAAACTCCACTCGTTTGATATACGGAAATGTATAATGATATTCGTGTTGTAATATTGTTCGGGTTGTTATTCCACTTTGTATAATATAACGATTTGTCACGTTTCTCATAAAAACGGTGTTGCGATTTGTTTGAATTTGCTTATAACACTTTCAAACAAACTCAATAACATGTTTCTTGTGTGAGAAGATTAACTGCTAAAAAGTTATTTTCTTATTGGTAGAGATTTATTAATAAAGTACTGAGTTTAAATATCTTCAGAGTTTAACAGTTTTTGCACAATTAATTCTAATATTTTAGCGACAACTACCGAGCTCCACGAATAATCATTATTTTTGGACATTTTTTATAATGGGTACGATATCGACGTCACAAATGATTTATGGTTTCAAATTCTTTGGTGAACCGTCGTTGAGCACCGGAATCTTTTTTGTGAGACTGCGGTAAGTCTGTGAGCATTTAACGCTGATTAAACTGTAAAATTACGGACGCAACGTTCTTTGTGACAGATGCGGCTCCAAATAATAACATTATACACACACGTACAAGGTTACGAGGTAGCACTGTCATGCGGCAAGCCCTTTGTTGCTTACAAATCCACTTACAGCACAAAGAATACAATGGGTATCTTTGCCAAATTGTAAAATATACACATAATTATTTGCATTGAAGTGTGTCGATGCGTTAAGGTCTTTGATCCGACGAGGCCAAACTTAAGGCTTATGAAAACATGATTTTAACAATAAGTATCCAGTGGCGTTTCATTATAGTAGGTGGCTGCGTTCCTTTGTAAGGCTCTTCTACACTTCTTCATCGTATGCAGTTAGTAAAATAGAAGTTATACTCCAATAATAAACTAAAGATGTCTGTTATACAAATGGAATTATGTTCGCTATCATACTTTTGGCGAGTGATCTGTAACACCTAATCATCAATCTATTCATATAAATCATTTGTTTTAAGGAAATATTTTCTAAAAAAAAATTATGCTGACAAGGCTTCTTCCCCTAATAAACGGAGCCATTCAATAGACCCAATCAATTATTTTTTCTTAACCCCACCCATTCTTCGCATCTCTAAGTAGTTAATATAATGAAATATTACCCGCTATCGAACCGACACCACCTCAGGTTGAGTTTTCGATTTTTTTCATAAGTTTCGCTTTTTATTTTGGTGAATTTTATAAAAAAAATTATGAATGGCCCCTCCGCCCCTTTCTCGCTCACGACCGATTGTTTTGTCAGCGCAACACCTGGATGCAAACAAATGCGCGCACGCATAACGGTCGGTGATTCAAGATGGCGGTTGTTGGTGAGCTTTTGAAGTAGCTTTTTGTATTAATAACTTTTACGACTAAATATATATTTGGTTGCTTTTTAAGTTTGATAGTGAAATGAATAAAAATCTGTATTTAAGTACAGCACCACGTTGATGAGCATTATAATAAAAATCAATACCCTCCTTTTGACGCAATTGGATAAAAATTCGGAAATTATTAGCGTGAAAAATTTGTGCGGTCTTTAATTAAGATGAATAATATAGCATCATCCATACTAATCTAATAAATTCGAAAGAAACTCTGCTCGTCTGTCTGTTACGCTTTCACGGCTAAGACGCTGCACCGAAATCAATGAAATTTGGCGTAGACATATTTCGTCTCTCGAAGAATGACATAGAGGCTACTCTTTGCCGGGATAAACGATATACACGCAGGTGAAGCCGCGACCACAAGCTAGTTCTAAAAAAAAACGTATTTGTCTAGACCTCATCAAATTGTTCAATAGTTAACAAATATTTGTTACTTTTGATTAGTTCCTAATTCAAAAAAAGCTTTCCGCAATTCCATTCCATGAACCTAGCACTGCTAAATTATTGCCTTATTAATGTACCTAATGAAATAGTCGTTTAGTATGTAATTACTATGCGGTCATGTGATTGTTTGTCAACAATTTACATACATAAATTATCTTCGTTTACGTAATTGTGTTATACCGTCCTACTATATATGAAACTGATGGCTTCAAAACTTAAATAAAGCTTTCGGTTTCACTAATGTAAAATCACAAACATTGTTCAAGTTTAGAATTTATTATAATAGAATTTACATAATTTATATTAAATTATTACTTTTATTGACACTCTCTGATCATAAAAAATTATCGTCATCTTCACTTATAACCAGTTTATTGCACAATTTGTACTCAGAATCTTAACTTTCAAACATTTGGATTCATTATTTTATCAAAATTGTTTAGGATATTCATTAATTGTGAGTCTAATCAACTTTATATGAATGTTTCAAGTTCCGACGTATGAGTTTGTTATATAATGACGTGTCATTATTCGTTTAGATATGCGTTAATGTTCCTCGTTCCAAAACGAATAATTAATTATAATAGGATTGTTTTACATAATTTCCTTATTAAAAATGAGTTAAATTTATACCTGCAGTGCTCTCTGTTTTAGCGGCATCGTAAATTACATTTAGTTACGTCGGTGAAGTTTGGATGATATGTTTTAAATTAAAATTTAGTTTGTAAGATTCGTTAGTTTGATTGGAATGTGTTCATAAATCTCTACGCATTGATTGGTGCTTTGACATTTCTAGCGAACAAGATAATGATGTAAATTATTTTTCTCGACTTACGGAAGCTGATATCGTAAAACAAGCAACAGACTTAATCAGCATTCAATTATGGGATCACGATTCCGAATTTATATTTCCATATAAATGTTAATGCGATAGATGCGTTTCGTATTTTAAAAGAATATTATGTGGCGTATATGTTTAAAACTTGTTTTGTTTAACTGATAGAAATAAAGTACCTATTAAATTATAAATAGGTACTATAATTCCCCGGAGACTCATCAGCACTAACGTTTCAATAAAGCATTTGTACGTATTCAATACACATTTGTGGTTTTCCCATGGATAAACAGTACCAATAATTTGTTTAATTAACTACCGTAAATCAGCCCGTGCAAATTCGTAGTGCTGAGTTTATATTGATGTATAGTAATTTTACCGGGTATATATAATTATGTAATGAAATCATAGTTTAGCCTCTGTACACCTATATTATTTCTATTTACGACTAATCAAGAAAAACTGCTGCTAAAACCGTGGGAGGTTAAATACAATAAGACAACAGGACATGGTTCATGACCAATTATATGGTCAACAGACGTTCATCGTCGTTAATCACTATTATAATTCTTCAACTAATTAGTTCACTGGTAAAATTTGTTCAGAGAAAAAAAAAATGTAGGACATGCGCAATAGTTATCGAATCCGGTCACTCAGGGTTCAAGAAATGTTTATGTATAATTTAATTTCACTTCGTAGTTTATCTTTCTCTAGAAATGTAACAAATTGTTGTTTGGCTTTCAGTTGTCTGTTTTTTAATAACGCTTTATTGAGACTTTTACATGATTTTGTCACCTGTGTCGAACACCTGTGTTTTGCTGTTTTTGTGTCGTGTCTATGTTATTCTGATTACAAGAACATATGAAATTCTGTTTCAAAAACATATATTTTGACTTGTCTATTAGTAATTAAATATTACGTGTACGTGTAAAATAGTATTAAATATATTAAAAAAAGATTAACATATAACTCAGCAATAACTGTAAATGCATTATTATAATTTTTTAATGAAAATAACGCGTTACATGAGAAATGAAAGATTTACAATTTACCTTACTTTACTTACGCAAATTACCTTAATTTGTATTGACAAAGCACGTTGAAAGTTATAACAAATATGATGTTTGCTCATATTTAATAAACTTCATAGTCTGCCAGTGTCTTTACTTTCATGTCGTCATAAAAATTGTGCCAAATGTGCCTTTGTCTCAACTAAACCAATTTTCTAGACTACGTATTACGCTACAGCAAATTAATTTGTTCGTAATATAGCGATAATCCTCCACTTACCACTTAACGACTTTTGTGTGTATGAAAATAAATTTTACATTACACTTGTTTCAACATCAATAACCTTTAAAAGTCGACTGCTGAACATAGACGTCTGTTTAGAAAGAAGAAAGAAGTTTTGGCCTATTATAATACGTTGGCTAAACGGCTTGGTACACGTTTTGTTTATAGTTCTCCTTATTGCATTCCTCTGCATTGCTATTGTACAACATAGTATGATTGGTACACTTAGTCTTTTCTAACAACATCCATAGGATGTATAGGCGTAGTGTTCCTCCGTATTCTTACGGTAAAGTTAACTTTATAGTGCGTTTACACGCGTGGCACGCTTCGACAACCCTCCACAAACACTAACGTGTAAACGGGCTGTTTGGCTTGGGTTGCATGAAGTTGTGATTGTTGCCGGCCCGAGTCGGTGTCGATTTTTGACCACAGACCAAAAGGAAACTTGAGCGGTCGTTTGTGAATGATTGTAGTTTGTGAGCCACTGCCAAGTCCTCACAGTCATGTAAATATAGAACCAGTGTTTGTGAAGGATTGTAGTTTGTGAGGGACTGCCAAGGCGTCGTCCTAGGCGTGTAAACATAGCATTATATATCTAATCATGCAGCTCACACAGCATCAAGTTCTCTCTTATCCTATACTAGCCGACCCGTGCCCATTACGTTGGGTCGCTTATCTTGATTAACAAATAGTATCATTTTTAACTGATTTTTTGTTCAATAATAATAAAATATGGCTTATGACACTCCTGAATAGTTTCACATTCTATTAGTAAAAGAATTTTCAGGATCGGATCAGTAATATAATACATAAATATGTTCAGACATTTTAACACACAACGCCATCTAGTCCTAAACTAAGCAGTGCTTGTACTATTGGTTGGACAACTGATATTAATACCTATATACTTTTTTTTGTAAATACATACATCTTATACATAGAAAACACCCAAACTCCGAAACAAATATTTGCAGATCATACAAACATTTGGTCCGACTCAGGAATCAAACCCGAGACCTCTTGCACAGCAGTCGCATTCGCTACCACTACGCCACAGAGGCAGTCAAAAGGCAGTACTTCAGAAAATTACCCCCTACAACCATACAAAGTAGTAACTTTACCACTTCATAGTATTAGTATAGATTTGAATACTGTATATTTATATCGCATTAACAAGTAATCCTTTTGAGAAAGTAAGTAGATAACTGTCAAGTCAAATCAAGTCTTATTTATTAAATGTCAAAATGGTAGATTCGGCACAAACCTATTTGAAATAACCGATTGTGACTTTTTTCTGACTTTTTTATTATAATTTTGTTTGGTTTTCATATACGTGTGGTGACGGATTAAGGACATGGAGTATCATCATCCCTATTCATCCCGTGGGTGCTATGAGAAGCGTCTAAGGAACCAACTACGAAGGACACTATCACTGTGAGAGAAACAATATTGAAACAAGCCCTATATGAAACCGTCTTTCTAGCGTAGTATAATAAGTCAAAACCTCCTTTTTAAGGAGAGGCCAATGTCGTGTCTGACATTGGCCTCTCCTTAATCTCCTAAAATCTAACTGTTAAAAGTCGTTGATTATGATTTATTTTAATAAGTATATACAAATATAAAAAAAAAACTTAGCAAGATTAGTGAAATATACGATGACCAAAAAAACTAATGCTTTGTTTAGTCGAAATTGAATCTTCATATTCTAACAATTGATGATTTGGATAAAAACGACACCCACCCCCTCCAACCAAGTGGCATGTCAGAAGCCTATGTCCAACAGTGTACTGCGTACAGCGACAGGCTGATGATGATGATGAACCTGAATATCTGACTTTTAAAAAGAGTAGCCATAAGGTTTTCTTCAACTACTCCGATGACGATGTAGCGGCCACAAACCATGACATTCAGATAAAAAGCCAGAGATATTTATAAATAGTTTATATCCAGAATATAAGTACAAAACACCATCTATTATTAACAGTTAGTTAAAGTGATTAAGTTGAAAATAATTTTATATTGTTTATTGCCCAGCTATGTGGTTTTAGTACGCCCCTTCGAATGCTTATATTTATCCCGAACACATGTGATGAAGCTACTGTCAAATTAGGTTTTTATTGAGCTTCCTAATCTCCTAATAAATCCAAACAGACGGGTGACAACATTTTTAGTTGCTTTTTTTACAAACTTGGTATATATTTGTTTTACTGTCGTCAGCTTTTATGTTCAAGATGAACGGCATTGCTCTTTCTCGGCAGGCCAATTTATTAAATCTCATTAGTTCATATGTTCGTGAGAATTTTGTGATGCCATTGAAGAATTTAGTTAATCTTGTAAATATATGAAATATAACAATTTCTCTTACCTAGTCGTAACCTGTTTGTGAGTTTAACGTTAAAGTTTTATGTCTATTAGAAGGTTGAATTTGTTTCGTTGAAATAAAATTTATTTGCATAGAAGGTGGTTTTTGACCTACCATATTCAATCATTTTCTGCCATGTTTTGGCATACAAATAAATTAACTTTACGACCTAAAAAATAATTCTGATAAATAAGACTAAAATCATAATCTATTGAATGCAATAATTATTTAGCTAAATAATGATTTAGCATCATACAAAATTGTAAAAATTGGTATTCTATTTCTTAACAACTATCGATTACATAATTATTATATTTTTACAAGTATTGTACATTACATTGTATAAATTATGTTAATTTGTAAAAACACTTTCTGCCAACCATTTATATAACTTAGTCCAAAAATATTCAAATGGTAATTCTCGTATATTTTTGGTTAATCTATTATAAATTGAAATTCACATTTGTAATACATTTTAGGTTATCTTGGGAAACTAGTCATATCATTTTTGGCATATAGTGGCATCTAATAAAAACAACTTTTAAAACCCAAACAACTCTTTTTCAAACTGTAAACTCAAACTTTTACAAACTCAGATTAATCTCAATCTCAAAACATGAAATCATGATACCGTACATGTTACCTGAAACAATCTGGGAGGAAATTTCCATAAAGCTTTGAGGAAAATATGTGTGAACCTAGTTTCGTAAAATAACAATGTGACATACACGGTAAATATGATATACACAGTAAAAATATTCGAGGACGTAGGTCACTATCACTTTTCATCGTAGCATATTTTTAAGAACCTGGTATCTACCATGAATCAAAGAGTATTTTTTCCGTCTAATGTAGAATTTGTAAAGAGTATCTTAAAATAACTAAACAACAAACGTAGAACATTGGTGCCCCTAGCGCATGAACCAGGCTTTGAGCTGATGAAATTATCGTACTTATCAATAATATGATTTATTTAATAATTTTCTATATAAGTAAATATTAAAGAGTTTTCATAAAAAAAACTCTTGGTCATTGTGTACAGTGTTTCTTAAGTTTGATCGTGATTGTATCGATCACTTTTATCGCAATAAAATATTTATCTAACAAGTCATAACTGCGTCTAAATACTACGTTTTAGAAACATTGTAACACAGTTAAGCGCGTTGATTATAATTGGCACGCCTACATTTAGATTAAATTACTGCAGAAAATTGTGTATATCCAAATTTGACCACGTAAAAGCTTCTTTCGTAGTTGTTTATTTCATCGATGAGGTCAATATTAATATAAACTTTGTAATACATATATGTAAAATGTTGTAATATTATATGCTCTATGGTATCTACACACAAACCGAGGTCAAGGTCACACTCAGATGTCGAGCGTTGATCACGCGTTTTTGTATTATGCGGTGAACGTACATTTTAGTACAGTACACAAATGTGAGTCAACAATAACACACATTTTGTTGCAGTCGTTCCTATGTTAATGTGCGTTATGTTCAAGCGCTTATTGAGGTAAAAACGCCTACGGTGTTGACAAGTGCTTTAAAGTCATTCATTCAGGTTTGCGTACATTATTTTACATGAACACAAGTTTTGAACACTACAACACACATTTGGTCGTTTAAATTAAATCCTTACACAATTTTATGAAGTTAGCTGACACTTTGTTTCATACATTTTAGTTTTGTGTAATAAACTTGCATACCTGTTTTCAACCAAAATTAGAGTCTCCAACATCGTCTGAAACTACAGCAAATTATTCTGCGTTAGGACTGTGAAAGTGACTGATATGACTTAATACTACAATAGTTGGTCTCAAAGTAACAAAAGTTATCGTAACGGCCGAAGATCATACGTTAAAATTTCGAATGAAAAACTTTTATTTTGAGGCTAACATTTAATGTTAGTACTTACTTGGGATCTTAAAAAATTCAGAACTGACCTTAAACTAAATAGATATGCATATACTGAACAGACTTACAAAAATCTTTACTGAGAAAACTGCGTTAATTTATCTGCCTACTATGCAATCTAAAGGGATGGAAATATAAGGTGGCGAAGTGGTAAGTATTTAAAATGATTTGGTCATGATAAAAGTATGTATAGTCCAAACCAAACTTTATAGCAGCTCGGAACATCGTGCGTGTCGCTGCGCAGAATACAGTTTTAGGTATCAGAGGGACGTAAAGTGATGCGGGGGGAGGTTTAGATAAACCGAGTCTTTCTTATGTGTGTGAGTTGTGCCCGTACACTACAAACACACATAATCTTGTCTACGTACATTAAAGTTGTTAATAGTTTTCGATTATTCCGTAACCTACTTGTTTTGATATTTTTACTTACTTTATTATTTACCGTTTTGTGTATTTTACGTAAACTTTTACGATTAAAGTGCCTCGCGGACTGTATAATCTTCTAAGTAAAAGTTAACAAAGCCTACAAAAAATGTTGATTTAATTTAAATAAACTTATGTAATATATCTGTAATTAATATTTGGAATAATATATGTTTGCCTCGAACAACATCTCAGAAATAAAACTTTTATATTCGAGTATTTTCGGTTAAGAATGGTAGGCATCCATTCATATGTTTATAAATTATTGTAGTTATAAAGCAAGTATATGTAATTACAAATTTAATTTACTTCCACTCGTCTTATTTTTTTTATTTAACTGTACCCGCGCATACATGCTTACGCAGCTAACCTCAGAACCACCATTAAGTTTGGTTCGGACCAAAATTCGGAAGCATTGCCGTCTTCCATTTCCAGTAAGTTATATAAATAAATATTTTCGGACATCTAACACCAGCACAAGCACAAGCTAAGCAGAGCTTGTATTATGGGAACTTAATAACTGATATAAGTATATAAGTACCCTATTTATATGCATACATATTACGATATTTTACATATAAAACACCTAAACTCCGAAATTAATACTTGCAGATCATACAATATTTGGTCCGACACGGGAATTGAATCAGAGACCTTAAGCAGAGCCATCACTCACGCTACCACTTGCGCCACCAAGGCAGTCATAAGATAATATCATTTACAGACTGTTAGATAGCCCGATATCTGCCTAAGTTTTTATTGAAACATAAAAAAATATTTCATATATAAGAGTAACTCTAGTTTAATAGTAGTGAAGATTTAAAAAATCTTAGTATGTAGAAAATTTGCCTATCGATGTTATTATTTAAAAATTGAAGAGCTTCTCAAATTATTTCATAGTCTTTGTTATCAAACGCCCAACGAGCATGATGTTGCGCACGCGATAGACCAAAATTTGTTCCGGACATATACAAAAGCAGAGGACAGGCGAACATCACACAACAAAACTAAAACCTCTCGAAGAAATATCTCGTGGCGACAAATAAACGCATTATAATGATTCTTTGTGCTTATTAATTCATATTACACGGCCGTTTAGAACTCTTGACGGGGTGACAAAAGATGGTCTCTGGTCGGCCACAAAAGTCAATGGATCGGAGCGAACTGAATATAATAAATTACACCGTCTATGCCTCAAGATGAGTATAGATAGTAGATATATATATGTACGTAAGCTTTTTGTTCCTTTTTCTCTCGTAGAGCGCGCTTATTTGTGTGCTGGAGCAATTTATCTTGGGATACGAGCGGCGTATGAATGAGTAAGCTTATGGTTATCGAAACGTATGAATTGTCGCTAGAGTGCGTGCGTATTTTTTTGTTTGGTACCTAATAGCGTGAGTCGAAGATCCAATTTTATTGAGTGTTGCGAATCAAATGCAGCGACTCAGTAAAAGTTATTGAATCTACTGACTACATTGTTATACATGAACGCTCCTTTGCTAATGTGAAATAATTTTTAAATATGTCGCTGGTCTGTCAATAACGAATTTCATTAGGGTCGTTAAAAGTACTTCTTTACTGTAGAAAGTTTCTTTGTTTCTACGCAAACGTTCAATGTACTTGGGCCGTCAAAACTAATTTTCTATATAAAACTGTGTTGGCCTATATAAATTCTCTGTGGAGTGTCTTGAAAGATATCATTCGCAAATCAAACTAAGCAAAATTCAGATCACGAGTCGCAAATTTTCTTGTACTTCAATAGCTCACATCAAAGTTTCTTTATGTCTCCTCTACCCTCGTCAATTGTCTATTCTGTACCATGTCTTTCCTTTCACGCTTATAAAATTCTGAGTGGGTACACATGCTCTCTGTTTTAGTAAAAGCAAAGTTTAAAAGTGAGACTGTAATGTACAAAATACTTTTGATGCTATGAAGTAGGCTACTCTTTGTCTTTTTATTCCTTATTAATGCATTTAAGCTTTTCAGAATTTTCATTTTATCAGATCTTTAATGTTGAATGTTTTTAAAAAGTTTTCTCTCTATCTCTCTGCGATATTTAGTCTAGATTACCCAGTTTTCACACTTTAATATAAATCTGTGTTCCGAAAATAAACAGTTCTATTTAGCAAGTAAGTTTGTGTTACTAAGTATTGAATAATATTTTTATATGTTTGTTTGTGTTATATATATATATATATATATATATATATATATATATATATATATATATATATATATATATATATATATATATATATATATATATATATATATATATATATATATATATATATATATATATATATATATATATATATATATATATATATATATATATATATATATATATATATATATATATATATATATATATATATATATATATATATATATATATATATATATATATATATATATATATATATATATATATATATATATATATATATATATATATATATATATATATATATATATATATATATATATATATATATATATATATATATATATATATATATATATATATATATATATATATATATATATATATATATATATATATATATATATATATATATATATAATGAATTCAATTTTATTGCTACTATAGAGTATTTAACTGCTTCGTCGCTCTACCCCAGGGCCAACACTGCCTATTATAAGAGTACCGAGAGGGGAATTAAAATTTTCAATCCATTGAGGGTCGGAGATACTTATCTGAGTGTTAAATATGTATAAGACACGTGTATAGTGGTCAGTGGTGTAGAGATTATGCCAGTGTGCAGCGATCATGATTATGCTCAATCTTAACTTACGCCTAATAGTGAGATAATCTTATTGGTCCCAACCGAATAAAGAATCACAATTTGAATGAATATAGTCACAAGTATTGGTATCAAATAAGTTAGATATTTAACCAATGACAATGAGTTAGTACCTGCAATTAAACAAAGCTATATTTAGAGAAACACTCACTCGCCGCTAAGTATTTCAACTCCTTGTAGTTAGTTATTTGTAACAGAATTATATTTTGCAGTTAAAAGATCATCAGTTGTAGAGAGTCATTAGTTGAAGTCAAAATCAATCAAATTTTTTTTTTTGAAGGTTGTTTAATATCCACACTTAATTTAAAAAAAATATATAAATGTGGATAAATTACAATATTTCAGCTCAGTGCGAAAAAGCTCAACAATAATAATAAATATTTCATATTACGTACTTTTTGTTCCCTGTATTTCCTTAGTAATTGAACAATGGTAACATATTTGTCAGACACAGCGCGGGCGGGCACTTAAAAACATTGAAACAGGTACCCCAGCACTCCACGTTTCGTAGCTCTCATTCCATATTCTAAAATTATGCCGACAAATATTCGAAAACGGAATACAAAACGGTTCTGGCGTACCTCTTTACGTTATGGACGTGTTATAATTTATTTTTTCAGATATTTGCATCACAAAGCTTCGTACTGGTTGGTCATTTGTCCGTTGTAAGCATTGAGTAAATGTTTAAAGGTTAACTGACTGTTTTATATTCCAATGGCTGACGAGTATTTGTAAATGATGCTTAGCTTTGTACAATAGAGTAGAGAGATATGACTAAAAATGGAAAGAAGGGAAGGGAAGGGTTCCGTACCATTATCTAAACATTTCAAGCGTCTCCCCGTTATCAACATCGAGCAAAAATATGTTTATTTTTTTCAATCCATTGAGGGTCGGAGATACTTATCTGAGTGTTAAATATGTATAAGACACGTGTATAGTGGTCAGTGGTGTAGAGATTATGCCAGTGTGCAGCGATCATGATTATGCTCAATCTTAACTTACGCCTAATAGTGAGATAATCTTATTGGTCCCAACCGAATAAAGAATCACAATTTGAATGAATATAGTCACAAGTATTGGTATCAAATAAGTTAGATATTTAACCAATGACAATGAGTTAGTACCTGCAATTAAACAAAGCTATATTTAGAGAAACACTCACTCGCCGCTAAGTATTTCAACTCCTTGTAGTTAGTTATTTGTAACAGAATTATATTTTGCAGTTAAAAGATCATCAGTTGTAGAGAGTCATTAGTTGAAGTCAAAATCAATCAAATTTTTTTTTTTGAAGGTTGTTTAATATCCACACTTAATTTAAAAAAAATATATAAATGTGGATAAATTACAATATTTCAGCTCAGTGCGAAAAAGCTCAACAATAATAATAAATATTTCATATTACGTACTTTTTGTTCCCTGTATTTCCTTAGTAATTGAACAATGGTAACATATTTGTCAGACACAGCGCGGGCGGGCACTTAAAAACATTGAAACAGGTACCCCAGCACTCCACGTTTCGTAGCTCTCATTCCATATTCTAAAATTATGCCGACAAATATTCGAAAACGGAATACAAAACGGTTCTGGCGTACCTCTTTACGTTATGGACGTGTTATAATTTATTTTTTCAGATATTTGCATCACAAAGCTTCGTACTGGTTGGTCATTTGTCCGTTGTAAGCATTGAGTAAATGTTTAAAGGTTAACTGACTGTTTTATATTCCAATGGCTGACGAGTATTTGTAAATGATGCTTAGCTTTGTACAATAGAGTAGAGAGATATGACTAAAAATGGAAAGAAGGGAAGGGAAGGGTTCCGTACCATTATCTAAACATTTCAAGCGTCTCCCCGTTATCAACATCGAGCAAAAATATGTTTATTTTATTCCGTTTTTAAGTATTTGTTGTTATAGCGGCAACAGAAATACATCATCTCTGAAAATTTCAATAGTCTAACTATCACGGTTCACGAGATACAGCCTGGTGACAGAAAGACACCGAATTCTTAGTAATAGGGTCCCGTTTTACCCTTTAGGTACGAAACTCGAATACTGTTTCAGAGGCGCTTTAAGAATTTTTTAACAGAGTAATATGAAAATAAAATCATTTTAAACAAGCTATATGTAAATATTACATTTTAAAATAAAGTATTACACACCCTATCAGAATAATATACACACGAACACACAGAAAATAAAAAAGGGTGTCGGAGTCTAAACATAAATCAGTTACGGTTTAGCTTATGATTTCTTTGATGGCCAATTTACCTCTACCCACCTAAACGACAAGAGTGTCAAGAAACAATAAACAAACGCACGCGCAACGAGTACGAAATGTCAAACGATAAAAAAATGTCGAACTTGTCATATCAATCCGTTTCGTTGCATAAACGAAAAAAATATTGTAAAAATAAATATTTCATCGCATTCTACTCGAATGCGTCAATAAAATCAATAAAATATGAATATTATTATATTACGCATTCGAGTAATCAATAAAATATGAATATTATTATTGATGATGAATAAATCATTCTACAGTCAGAATAAATTTTAATATTACTCTGATGGAACATTAATATTTTTGCATCACAGTTAAAGGAACGTTTATCCAAAATGACGCGTTATATCGATACACCAGAAACTAAAAACAACTTTTTAAGTTTAAATACTTTTTCTGAAGTTGTACGAACGTACGTTATTTTCATTTGTAATTTTATAAAACTCTTCGTTCTTTGTCCAAGCGGTACTGCTCTGGAATGTGCTCCCACTTGAAATCAGGATGTCCACAAACCGTTTTACATTATAAAAAAGAAGATGCACGAGCTCATTCTTAATGAAATGGCAGAAACTACTAACCGATAATTAATTCCGCAAAATTACAAAAGTTATAAAGTTTAGAATAAATATATAAATAAATATATTTAAATTTAATTTAGACAGAGGACAAGGCCGAAACTGGCCATGCCCTTTATCTAAATTAAATTTAAATTTTTAAATTTATTTATTTTTGTTAACTGAGCTCTGATACCATCATCTTTTAATATTTCATTCTAAGTCAAGAATGTGATCTTTTGACTTTTGACTATGTTTACCATTTCTTTTAAATATTTTGTTATTTTTCTTTCTTCAATTTTACACAACAACAACTACTACTACTGCTACTAGGTTTTTTTTTTAACTGTGTGAACCCCCTGGGGCCTTCACCTTCACCGGGGTTTGCGGCGGGGCGGTGTGTCAGAATCGAACCGACTAAAAGCACACGGTGTGCCACTCTGCGCCTGAGCGCCATCGACCGGACAACCCCCGTGAAGAGGCTTCTCGTTGCAACACTGGCTCCACCCAGATTGAGCAAAAGTCGCCCTAGGGCGGAGGCAGTGTCGACCAGCTTGGGAGCAAGCTGCCGGAAGTGCTCGTCGAAGAGCCACCTACCGTCGAGGATCAGGCCCAGATATTTCATCTGGGCCCGAACCGGTACGAGGACCGAGTTGACCACTTTGGAGGCGCCGGGGGGCGGCCCGCGACGAGGCCCATGAAATGACAGGGTCTCCGTCTTATCCAGGGCCACCCGTAAGCCTAGCGCCTCGTTGCGCCCGACCATCGGAGAGACACCCCTGGTGGCCAAGCACGCCGCCTCCTGGAAGTTCGCCCCCCGGGCTGTGACCAACGTGTCATCGGCGTAACAAATTACGCCCAGCCCGGGGGGGGGACGCTGTCTAAGGATCCAGTCGTACCCTACGTTTGGCGTTTACGCGTTTACGCAGGGGTTTGTTCAAGGACAAACCCCTGCGGAACGCCGCACGACATGGGTTGCCGTCTCAAGGCGCCCTCTTGGTCCTCGTACACACCGGTACGCTCCTCCAAATAGTCTGCCACCAGCCGCCTCAGGTACTCTGGCACCCCGTGGTACTGGAGTGCTTCCCTGATGCAGCTGCATGGCAGACTATTAAAGGTGTTGGCGATGTCCAGAGACGCCGCCACAGCTCACCGCCTCTTCGGTCACGGTATTCAGGCGCATCACGGCATCGACCGTCGAACGCCCCTCTCGGAACCCGAATTGGGCGTCCGACAGATCAGGGCCGACCTTGCTGAGGTGCCGGACGATGCGAGCAGAGAGCACCCTATCAAACAACTTGCCCGCCTCGTCCAGTAACACGATGGGCCTGTAGGTCGTGACCGAGTCGGCAGGCCGTCCCGGCTTCCGCAACAGGACCAGCTTCCCGCTCTTCCAGCACTCAGGAAAGTGTCCGGACGCCAAACTAGCGTCCAAAACCTCCCTGAGGCGTTCCGACATATAGTCGAGGGCTCGGGCCATCACTCGGGCTGGTACCCCGTCCGGCTCGGGGGTGGTGTTCTTGGAACGGATCCGCAGAACAGCCGCCCCCACCTCCGATTCCCCGACGGGTGGAACGTCCACCTCCATGCCCTCGTCGNTCACGGTCGAGACCCTCCAGCATCTCCTTTCTATTCTCCTCTTTGGCGCGGCGAATGGCCAGCTTCAGAGTTTTCCGCACTTCGCGGTACTCCTCATGAAGCCGATCCTCCTCGCCGTCTCCGCGGTGACACCGCCGGCTCCGGGTGTAAGACCTCCGGGCACGAGTATAAGCCGCACGGAGGTCCGGCAACTCCTGGGACCACCAGTAGACCTCATTTCGTGAAGGCCGACAACCTCGAATACGGGGCATGGCCGCATCGCAGATCTGCGTAATCGCATCGCGAAAGCGGTCAGCCCCCATGTCGACCTCCTCGGCCGAGGCCCGCGGAGACAGCCAAGACTGAACAATGGCTGCCTCCTCTAGCAGGTCCCTACTACTGCTACTACTAGCATAACCTTGCCTCGTAGAGAACTAATCTTAAATCGATGAGGTTAAGGTATCAGTTAAGCAGATCCTTTATTAAACGTTGTATGATTTCTTTTAATGCAGTATAAAAATTAAATGATTTTGTTTACATAAGAAAACTACCTTATCGTATCCGAATTAGTAAGTAGCTCAATATTTTAAACCAAAAAATAGTTGTCAAAACGTATGTGTTAGTGCATATTTTTTTACAAGCATATTCTTAGCAATGACTTAGGGTAAGCAATGACGGCGCGGTCAGTACCTGGATGGGTGACTGCTGGTGGCATGTTACCATGAGCGTCTTCGTGATTCAGAGGTCACGTTAAGCAGTCGGTCCCGGCTGTTATTATAGGATAACAGTCGTGAAGCTTTGTTGGAGGCCTTTGGGCGTCTTAAAAATATTCAACGGCAAGATACGTAGCCACAACATATTTTTACCAGTCCCCAACCCGCACTTGGCCAGCGTGGGGACATATGGCCTTAACCATCTCCTGAGAGAAGATCCGAGCCCAGCAGTGGGATATTATGGGTTGTTGATGATGATGATGATGATGATATTCTTACAGACAGGACTCTTAAAACTTTCCATATAAATTTACATTTCGTTTATAAATTAATTCGAGATTATAGTGTCGGATTGAGCGTTTGTTTTTTATCAACTTTGGTTCCGGTTTATCAACCACATCACATAGTTCACGGCACTTTTAACGATAGGCTCAACACATAACTCGTCAAAATAATGAGTTGACCTATTTTAATGTTAGTTCTTTTTGATAAAATAAAATTTCAGGTCATTAACACCAGAAATAGATATATATTTGTATCTTAGAAACGTGTTTAGGATATTGTTTCTGAACTTACTGCTATTGTATTTATGTAATTTATACTACTACCTGAGTTAGTCGGTCACAACTAATGAGATCAACTAATTGTCTGCCTCGGTGGCGCAGTGGTAGCGTATGCGACTGCTGTTAATGAGGTCTCGGGTTCGAATCCTGGGTCGGACCAAATGTTTGTATGATCTGCAAATATTTTTTTTCAGAGTTTGGATGTTTTCTATGTATAATATGTATGTATTTACAAAAAAAAAGTATTTATGTATTCCTATCAGTTGTCTAGTACCCATAATACAAGCTCTGCTTAGTTTGGGACTAAATGGCATTGTGTATTAGATGTCCGAAATATTTATTTATTTTATTTATTGAGTGAATTTATATCCATACTCACAAGATTTCTACACCATGCTAAGATTGACTGGTAGAGAATGCCCTGGGCATTAAGTCCCCCGATGCACTGAAGTGCATAAAGTTATAAATAAATAAATATATTATAAATTCAAAAGTAACTCTTTCTCTCTGTCTTTTCCACTTTCACGGCTAAAACGGCAATCAAATTTAAATAAAATTTGACTAGGAGATGTAGGACATAGGCTGCTCTTTATTGCAATAACCCACAACAACTAGGGCGGAGCCGCGAGCAAAAGCTAGTAAACAAATGAATATGATCCCGCTAGAAGGATTAATTAATACTCTATACAATACCTTAAAGTATAGTTTGATGAGATTTAAAATTCAAAGTAAGTTTGTAGTAAGAAAGCATGTTCTTATATACTTTGGCAAGTCTGCTAGATGGTAATAAATATGTCAGCCGTTAAACAAATTGTCGACGTGACTAGCAAAATAAGGAGTTCTACCCTCCAATATAATATTAGTTATCAAACTATAATGCGAAGTAGATGGAATACCTATTTTGAAACCCTTGTTCAATATCGTGACTTAACTTGACTTTCTTAATGAATGACACAACCTGCACAACTTTCAGATGTACTGATATTAGAAATATTTTTAAAATCCCATTTCTTACTAACGAGAAACCACACAGTATATTCAACAAAAGTTCCCACAACAGAATCTAAAATACTTGTAGCACAGTAGCCAAACGATATCAAACCGGTCCCATATTGATAAAAGACAAGAACATACATCACATAAGTAACGATCACAATATTTTACATTGTAATCTCAAAGATCATGAACACAAGCAGCATCGCCTGGCCTAGTACGGACCTCGTAGCACATTAATCAAATATTTCGGATAAGATACGTGCCTAATAGAATTATTCGTACAAATTTAATGTTGGTACAACCAAAGTTCCTGAGATATACCTAGTAATAAAATGATTTATACACCGTTATCAGGTTGTTACTTATTACCATAACATGACAAGTCCATTAAGGCGTGGTGGACATATAATATATATGAAATATAACCCAGCAAAACGTATTTCTATGTAATATTATTCATGACGTCGGGCTGTGTTACAGTCTTCGGCGTAATCGCCGATTCATCGCTTCAAAATTTGTTATACTTCACGCTCGTCTACGAATTTTGATCTCGAAGATAAGGCCGTTGGTAATTAGTTACTTATTTAAGTACTTGTCATACATATCGTGATTTTAGTTTTGACAAGATGATGTTGTCCTAACAAGAAGCTTGTAATTTGTGTTGTAAAACTCTCATGAACTTAAAAACGTTTTAAAGGTTAAATTAAATAATCTAATTTGATCTTTAAAAAGTTTTGTAGTTAAAACTAAACCTCACCTCCCATAAAATTAAAGGCCCCTTAATAATAACCTAGCACATTTTCTGAATAAAACAATAAATTATAAATATTGTTATAAAACACAAACCTTAACATAGTACTAATTTAGACAGTATATTTCATTAATGTTTTAATAGTTAAATCTCACCTTATCCAGTCGTGTTAAAAATTATTATATTACAAATGACACCAAGATTAACATAAAATATGTGTACTGTGTGGTACTGTGTGTGATACTATTTTATTTATAAATATAAATATATATAAATAAAATAGTACAACATTTATCGATTGGACAATTCTTATTACATTTAGCACGTCATTTCTTTAATGAAATAATTTCCTTAAAGTTAGGTCAATAGATCATAGATCGAACTAAGTGGCGTGAAATTGGAGAGGCCTATGTCCAGCAGTAAACTGCGATAGGCTGATGATGATGATGATGATAGGTCATTTACAAATAAAAAATACTGAAAATTTTGTCTAACGTTTTTATAAGTCAAGTTAATTTGTAAAGTTATAGAAAACCAGTTCTTAATAATTTACTGACATGGTGGTCTATTTTATGAATTATAAAAAAGGTCAAAATCTAAACTTAACACAACGAGAAACTCATCAGTGATTACACGCTTATCGAAACAAAGAAAACGTCATTTCCTTCCCATTAACTCAGTGATACCATAACTAACAGGTGTTGAGAACAGCCACTGTTTTTGAAGCAAATGTAAAAAAAACACTTCATTGGACAAATTAAGTCGAAAGTTAAATCGAATTTCTGATTTTACAGCAGCTTGAAAATTCAATTTACTATCCTTAAATTAAGTTTTATCCATAGTAATATTCAAAAGCTACTTCATCTCCTCAACTTGTCTCATCTATCGTATTTTTTCTCGAACGATAAAAGTAAATTGAATCATTTGTAACCTGAAAACTTCGCGAGCTAGCGCAGACATGAAGAATATATACGTATTACGATATTACGTAACATCGTGTAAAGCGCGAATGTTGAGCGCTATGTTTCAACAATCATGGTTAATAGCAACATTGTGGCAAACGTAATTTTAAATTATCCTCTTTATCGCTCATATAATCCATGGAGCGTGAATCTACCGCTCGTATATTAGCTCTGGCTTGGATCATAAAGGTCTGCTACGCGAAACCGTATATCTCTCTTACGGATGAGTTTTTTTGCTGTTTGTTTTTACGCAATAACCTTACATTACGTGCTATCTCCGTAGCCACGCCGGTTCCACACCGCGGCTTTACTCATTTATTGTATTATAAATTTAGTGGGTGGAGCTATTGCCTGCGCCATCGACCTTCCCACTTCACGATGCGTACTCGTACGGACAAAAAAAAGCGATACCACGCAATAACCCATCGACAAACAACAAGAATGAAAGAGATGCTATTAAGTATTGTTAAGTTGACTACTACAGGAAAATACGGGTCTATCGAAGGTTTCCCCTTATTAATAAGCTATTAGATTACTCAATGTCGCTTCGGCCGATTGGTAGGCCGTAGGGAATCCTAATAAACGCTCTCCCTTCCAGTTCGATGGTTGATCGAGATTCAAAGAAACCCCGCTTTGAACGCGCACGAAACAAAACGGGCGCTCGAAAAAGACCCCGCTCTAATTCTCTTTACCATCTCCAATTTCAATTGCTCCTTCAGAAATTTGAATGTAGGGAGGGACAAAGTTTTGTCACGTAGGGTCGTCGGTATAGAAATCTCCCGTGTATATACAATGCGGGTTCGGCCTCATAGGTACCCCATTAATGAGAGTGCCCCAAAGGCGAGGACCGTATCATATGTAAAGATCAGATTAACAATCGCCAAGAAAAATAAAGCTAGTTTTAGAGCCGCTCTGTTATTAAACATTTAAAATAAATCTACTTCTGTTGAGTCGGTTTTTATTGCTTTTATTCAACTGATACATATAGTAAAGAATTTCTATGCCCAAACCCTTTGACCGAACGCACACTAGTAAACAACATAATTTTTTTGTCACCAGAGCTGCTCGTGTATGTGTTTTGTGGATATATCTGTCCCCTTTAGTGCCGTTTTTTGATACCAATCATTTTTTGTGTGCCTATTATTACCGAGCATTGTGCGAAGGTTTAGTTCGGATAAGATCTCTGATATGTCAACCCAGCTTGTAGTGAGTTTTTATTTATTAAAAGGAGTAACCTTTTAGTTACTAAAAACATCGTGAGAACTGCGCGATTAATATCAACTTCGACATGTACGAGAGGTCATTACTAAGTACAATACATTTAGTACCTCTTTATTACATCTTCTATTCAAACCAATTTGTACGCAAAAGATCAGTGTCTGATCTCAGCAAACTGGCAGACTCTTGAAGAGCCATTTTTTCCGTCTTGCCAGCCACATTGGCCATCGATCATGTCAGATTACACCATGAATCGAACCACTCACACGAATAACCATAAAATTGCATATTCAGCTACGAACATACAAAGGCTTAGAGTAAGCACTGCAGAAACATTTATGATATAGTTGAATTATTAACGATACCAACATGACAATTTGTTATCGCTAAAATAAAAATTCCGCGCTTATTTAAGACAAAAGATTCAAAGTCGTTACCATAAGATCGTTTGCAGTAAAAAAGCAAATTCTACACGAAGAAATAATAAAAAGCAACTGTAGTAACGTTTTGTGACTACAGTATTCCTTCGACCTCTTATTTGAAAGGTATCAAAAATCGCTGAGTTGTCAGAAAGATGGACTCGAGACTAATACTATTTACTCGTCCGTTCAGACTTGGGTTTTATTTGAAGGATTTACTATTCGATGGTTTGTAATGATAACATTATTGCAAATTCTGTTCTATTTAACTCACGGTCTTGATATATGTAACGTTATAATAGTTTGATGTTAAAGCTTCATAAAGTTGAAAGTAGCCTTTATTCTTTAAACATTATTTGACGGTGCAATATATATTTTTTCCTTTTATTTATTTTAGAAAGCAATAACCTTTGTTTCCCTTTTACTTTTAATTGAATGGTAAAGTTGTGTGTACATTAAATAACTTTATGGATGAAAAAGACTGGGTACAATAATATTGTATTATATACTGAATCAAGGTAAAATTTACTGACTTTTACATTACCTAGACCATTTTTTTAACATCCCAGAGAGCAAAAGTAATTTTCAATGTAATTTCTTTAATAGGGTAGTTACTACGATCAATCTATGAGGTTGAGAGTGGTACTTAAGACCATTTTTGTATCCGATTATTAACAAACCGTAATGTCCCACTGCTCGGGTCTCTTCTCAGGAGAGGCTTAATACCATACGTCCTCACGCTGGCCGATAGCGGGTTAGGGACTGGCAAGACTTCGTTGTAGCAACGTTATTTTGCCGTGTCGAATTACAAGTCTGCAAAGGCTTATTAACTGTTCGCGTCCAGGGTCGTTTTTTATTTACAATCTCGTGTTTCTTAGTAGCTTTGGTATTTTTAAATTATCTAACATATTAAATTATTTAACATATTAAGATGTATTAATTAATGTTAGCTAAAAGCTAACATTAATTAATACAAGATGTATTAATTAATGTTAGCTTTTAGCTCGTGTTTCTTAGTAGCTTTGGTATTTTTAAATTATCTAACATATTAAATTATTTAACATATTAAGATGTATTAATTAATGTTAGCTAAAAGCTAACATTAATTAATACATCTTACCAGGTTAGCAACAGTTGTATTTATAATTTATTAACATTATTTTTTCCACAACTTAACTTTGCATCATCATTATTAGCTTATCGTAGTCCACGCGTGTACATATGTCATTATCACTTTTAAATTCTAAAAAGTACTAGTGTAAATGAGATTAATTTTGAAGTGAAATACATACAGTCGTTCTATACTTACAATCGGCCTCTTTGATATTAATGTGAAACTAGTGCAATTTGAAATAAAACTTGATATAAATTTTTAATCAAACTTCTTTTATGTAATCTTACTTGTGTACCTAGATTTAGAATTCATACGTATTGAAGAAAAGATAGATATTGTTAACACACGCAGGATATGTATTTTGGTGATGGATATAAATTTATTGTTATTGAACCATGACAGTACCTTCATAGTGGTTTTAGATATTATTACTTTATCTAAATTATTTCAGCGGGCTGGTTAAAGTTATTCTTCCCTATCGTTGAATGTCGTCAATGGTTGGCTAAATTTCTGGCAACAGCTGCCGATCCCGTCTTAGATTGTGCAAAATTTAATCCGCGTTGCAAGTAGCATATTGGATTTCTTTTGCGCTCAATCGAGTGGTTTTTTTTTACTGTCCCAGGCGACTGTCGCCTTAGTTTCCTATAGATTCTCAAATTACACGGTAGCGTCTTTGTAGTGTTGTAACTTTAGAAAACCGGCGGTGTAGGTGCCGTTTATTCATATCAGTTTACCGCCATTTTTTTAGACATTGCTTAGTATTTGTTAGTGGGTGTAACTTTGGGCGGCTCTAAGTCAAGTTTATAGTCAACTAAACCACATGACTTCTAGTTGCCTGTTACTTTATTTGTCATGAACATATCACTTGATTTTCAGGTTAAACATTGTTTATTAAAATTTCGATATAAATTGACAATCTACCTTGTTTATATACCCGAGGCGTTGTATAACACACCTATAGAGCAACGTTTAGCAATTCTCACAGTTATGTTTTGTTTACGTTAGATACTATATATTACTACAGATGGATAGAATGGTAAATAATACTTAAAATTAATGTTACCGAGCAATGAAAAATAAAAAATACGCGAAGATATTATTGAAATATTCCTATTTTATGTTAGTTCTATTTTACAACTACAATTAAAGAGTTACATTAATCTGACATATATTTAAACACCAAATTCCGAAATTAATTACCTATTCTTACCAGACTATTTTCAAAGTTTACTAAAACTTGTAGCTCAAATTACTATTAGAAACTACATTCTCAGTGTGCAACCTTAAGGAATGGATCAGTTCTCAGTATACATTTACAATATAAACAAAATAAAAACCAAATCATCGCTAAATTAACTTCTGAAAATTCGTCTCGAATAACAATCGTGGCTGTAGGTAAGACAGCTGATGCACCCAGAAACAATATTTGAACATCGATACACAATAAAAGATTGTAAACATCGTGAGCAATTACTCCCGCCGTAACATGTTTGCTTAGGACTAAGAAATTGAAGTGCTTTCAAGCATGCCGATATGTTTGAAGTATTTCGAAGGATAAGAACCATTGCACACAAACTTCATATTGAAAACTTAAGTTATCGGCCGAAATAGAATGACATCATTTTGTAATAGAATAATGATTATATGTATGGTCAACATATACAATGTGGAATGTAGTAAACTTACAACATTAATTTAATTTATTTGTCAGTATGGACGGAAACCGACTGTTCATTCATGATATTACTTCAAAAATAACAACTGCTAAAGATAATCATAGAAACGACAAACTCACTTAAAAATGTTTTGTCAAACAAGTCTGTCCTGTTTCTCTATTTACTACAACGTGTATCTTTTCAGTACATTTAACACTGAATATCTCAAAGACTATTTTATTTACGCTTACGCTTTCGTAAACGTAATTTCTCATAAACAATAACATTGTCATTGTAAAATGTATCCAGTATTCTATTCTATATTAATCGCCATCTTTTATGAAAGATATAAATGACCTGATCTCAGCAAATTGGTATCTTCTTGAAGAGTCATTGATTTGATATTGCCAGTCACAACCGCCATCAATCATTTCAGATTACGCCACGAATTGAACCATTAATACGAATAACCATAAAATTGTATATTCAGCTGAAGAGAATTTCAGCGCAAGTAGATCAGAGAAATTTATAAAACTGTTGAATCCTTTGATCCTGTTCAATCTTATCGTGACCTAACCACCGTGTTTTTTG
Source organism: Hyphantria cunea (assembly GCA_003709505.1). Taxonomy (NCBI): domain Eukaryota; kingdom Metazoa; phylum Arthropoda; class Insecta; order Lepidoptera; family Erebidae; genus Hyphantria; species Hyphantria cunea. Next base: position 977,740 of record PKRV01000458.1, on the reverse strand, counting down.
TTTTGTGGAAGCGTGCTGGGACGCGGTGATTTGGTCAAAGCTAGACATAATGCCCGCGTAAGCGCGGGGTTAATTATAAGTTAAGTATGGTCACTCACTTTGCGAATGTCGCTAAAAAGAATAAAGGTTTAGATACAAGATACAATTAAAAATTGTTTCAACTGCGCACTATTAGATCTAGAGCTAATTGCACCTGCCAAACCGACGAAAAATTTCTTCCAAGCTAATTGACGTGGTGTCACAAGTGGGGACAGCAGTTTGAGTTTGCAAAGTCCATACCACACTTTTCGTTTACCATTATTATTCAATTTATTTTATTAATATATATTTTTATTAATTATTAATACTGGGTAATCAAACCGGGACGCTCATTTTCAATCAAATTCAATGGTTTTCAATCCAAAAGGCGTGACCCGCCGTCAAGACCAAGTTGACAGCTTAAGTCTCACATGAAGTGTGTGACAGGTCAAATGTGACATAAAGTTAGTGACAGATCAAACTTCATGCAATAGACAAGCAAGATTAAAGTGATGTTACACAAAATATTTTGCTGTCCACTGAACGTCTACTGTCGAGCGCCAACGTTGGAATCCACACTGGCAGTCCGATAGATCAGGGCCCACTCGCGACAGGTGCTCGCTGATACGATCCGAGACAACTCTTTCAAAGAGTTTCCCCAACTCGTTCAACAGGCATATCGGTCGGAACGCATAGGGATATTCTTCTGCTCTTTCTTCCTTTTTCAGGAGCTCCAGTCTCGTTTTTTATAGCCGAGGGGGAAGACAATGAGGCCGAAACACTCAATAAAAGTCTGCCTTAGGTTCTTACCCAGCATCGCCAGAGCTATCAGCAGCGCCCGGCCTGGAATGCCATCTAGTCCAGGTGTGCTGTTGCGGAAGCCACCCGCTCGATCCAGCTCTCTCTTCGTCACCTCACACTCGTCGAACTAGAATAACCGGTTCGATTGTGTTGCAGAGATCGGGGGAGAATCCTGGACCCTTGGGAAGAGTGTGTCTAGCACTCTTCCTAGAAACTCCGGGTCCAGGATTTCCGTCAACGGAGGAATCCATCAACCGACCGGCTGTCTGGCTACTGTCATTCTCAGCCGTGTCACATATGGACGCCCTAATGTTCCCAAACCTGGCCTCCAGTTCCTCCGGATCAGGCGAAACCCTTTCCTCCAACCAATCCGCGACGTGGAATGCGGCTACGACCATATCTCTTAAGGGCCACTTAAGAGACCATCATCGCGGAGGTTTTCTTTCCTAGCGTGAGCGGCCAGGGTAGCAGAAAGATACATCAAATACGATGTACCAGTGGTCAGAGAGACTAACCACTTTCTCCGCCACCCGCTATTCTGATACCATGTGCACTGCAGAAGGAGTTGCCCACGATAGGTCGACTCCCCCTGCCACCGCACAAAGGAATTGACTGAATCCCGATTTAGAAAACGAAGGTCCAGCAGCTGCCTGTTCCAGCATAGCTTCTTCCCTCGTGTCGTTGAAGTCCCCCAAGATGAATACCGGATGGGAAGCGTAAGTACGAATGCAGTTCACCAACCCTTACGGGTATGCCTCATATTCGGCTAGGCCATGGTTAGAGGAGTAAGAGGAGAGTGAGAAGTAGCAGCCTACTACCACCATTAATCCCCACTCCACTGCCACAAACCCTATACCCTTACTCAGGAGAGAGCTATGGAGGCCTTTCCCACCTGGCCAATAAATTGCAGCAATGCCAGTCGCTCCATGGATAAACTGATAACGGTTAACTTATTGTTAATAGTCGACCCTAAATAATCTTGGGATTAATAAAGGCTAGGAAGATATTCATATCGTAGCACGTAAACGTGTAAAAAAACTTTTTATTAATAAGTAAAATTTATGCTCGAGAAGTTGATAAAAATGAAAGTAGTCTTTAATGTCAATTTTATGAGCACTCCGGTTCGTGTCTTTACTTTAAGTTGTTTAATACAGTAGGCGGGTAGCTTCAAAATACGTCAAACAGTTTTTTTTGTATAAAATCCTCTGAATGTTATGTCTTACATCCACAATGAAATGTCTTATTGGTACATTCAAATCAACTAAGGCATTCGTGAAAAAATTCATTTCTTTATAAATACAGACAGATTGATCATATTAAATCAAATTCGAAGGTGAGCCTAGGTTCAAAATAGGTTTTTTCAAACTCAAAATAATAAAGTAATCTTTTTCTTAGTGCACTTAAAACTTTCGTCATTCAAAAAACAACCAATCATGTTCTTAAGAATTATATCTATAGTCACTTGAAGTAAACCACTATCTTCCTTCCAGACAAAATGGACTTTAAATGAGACCAAAGAAAGGAAGAAAGCAAAGGGAGAAAATATTAAAAGTTTCTTTATTCGATATCTTAGCGTCGCCGAGCAATCCTTTTGCGCTAACTTCGTTTAATATCATATAACTACCTACCCTTTCGAGCGTTATTACGTATCCAGAATACCATCATAATAAGAAAATGAAAATCTATATTCATTTTGAGACGTAAGAGACTAAAGTAGCTCATTAAAGAGCTTATGTAATAACTTTTAGAATCGTAAGTCATTTTAAACTACTAAGTAATTATTCAAAATTTTTATCATGTTGGTTATAATAATATTTAACACTTTATTAAATTACATAGCATATAAGGTCTTAGGGTAAATTAAATTTTTCTTTTGTGAACTCTGTCAGGTGCAGAAAAATAGTAGTAATTCGTAAGTAATAGTAGTAGCTGTATATAATATACAATAACATCATATATCTCACACATGGCTGTATTGGTCTGATACCCTGTTCTATTGCACTATAGAACAGGCTTTACCAACTTGGCAGAGTATGTTTGGAACATCAGCATGTTTATTAGTAAATATACCAAAGTTAAATTACACCCAGAAATAGAATAAATTGCCATGCTCATCGCGTAACTATTCATCTTAGATAGGAATCAAACACACGGCATCTAACTTAGCATACAGATTTGCTAATAGGTCTAAAGGAAAACGAGTTTTTCCTAGATTACCTGAAAAATTCAATTAAAATTTACCGGAAAAACCTGGAGCACACTACCAGTGCATGTGTTTCCTTCCCACTAAGATCCCGGTCCCGAAAAAGTATCTCACCAGGCCGCGTTACTGTGGGTTACCATACTGAACTGTCCTTATTCGCATTGAGGATGATGACCACCACTCTTGGATCCTGCTCATATTTCATCAGGCAGGGTAGAGTCACTTTGGCAGCTAACAAACAAAAAAAATTTAATTACATTACCGAGCAGTTGCGTTTGCGTTTATGTATATAATCCAAAATTGATACATACTCCTGTACAGGTTACATAAAAACCTGAAAATAAAATTGACTTCTTTTGGTATTATAAGTAAGGACCAACATTTTTATCTCTGTCAAGAGTCTCTATTGAAGTAACAAAGACATTATTTCACAGAAAGGCAATTTTACATTTTCATATTCTTGTACCAATTTTTGTTACCTGGTTCCTGCATAAAGTAACAAAACTGAAGAGACCACATAATAACATCAGTATTCCATCTTATGTTCCAAAAACTGGTGAGATTGTACCTAGTAACAATTTGATTTAACTGTAATATCTTGGAGACAGCGTTCGTAAGTCCGCATACATAGGTATCCATTATGTTATATCTCATAGTAATTTTTGCGTTTTCATTTTCACGAAATTGGTCCCAAGGAAATCGAGTTTGCGTCTGTTCCCGCAATCCGCATCTGTACAAAATAGCTCGATAGTACTGAAACAGGAGACAACAGATTGAAACCCGTTTCCTTGTCAAAACATCGTAAGTGCCGGGAACCTTAAGGTATCACGCGAATGATATCCTTAAGAATACAAGTTAAAGTTGACTTTTGCACAGGAATAAGACATTCTTTACCGAAAGTAGACAAAATGCAATCTACGAGTAGTATGGTAGGAGGTACACGCCAGATGTTGCGGTCTGCGAATTTCGACGCAACTAAAAGCTTTGCTGCGAATTAAGGACACACAAGACACAGTCATATTAAACAACTGCTTAGATGTTATTATTAATATAGAGAACCATATTTTTTGAAGTCGCTTTGTTGCTTATTAGTGAACTCACATAATCAGTTTACTTTATAAATTATGTTACTAATTCAAATATTTTTCATTTACTATTTTGAAAATATTTCCATATTATTTAACTCCAAAACAACGTAGTGAAACACAATTAAATCCGCTTGAGAATAATATAATATTCATTATTTGAAAAGTTCAATGAGCAAATTACTTTGATATTCCAGTTCCAAATGTCGCTTTATAAACCAACTGCATTGTAGTATAACAAAACCAATATACCCAGGTACCCAACCCACCAATTACCGAGTATTGTCAAAAAATCTCGGAGACATTTTTGAACATGTCATTCATATGATCGCAAACAAATTGAGTCATTCATGAATTGAATGTTAACGCATTTTAATCTTTACGGTCGTGAAAATAAAGCTGTCCGTGGCTCAAATTATCAGTAATAAAATTTCTGCTGCAGCACTCAAAAAGCTTTGTGCGTTGGTCCTCTAGTCTGTCACATAACCTATCTATTGTGATCTTCAATTCAATAGCATTGAATTCATAATTTTTTTCATAATTGTTCTATATTAAAGAGTTCAGTATACACCTGCCTTATCTGCAGTAGTGTTTACTTAGGATTATAAATAGAAAATGGAGCTTGTATGAGAATGTATAATAGACAGGGTGCTTGCGACTTTGCGTTCAGTAGTTATATAACTTTGAAACTACTTACTCGACTTTAATTAATCTGAACATGTAATGAAGCAGTACGTAGGTTTATAATTGAGAAAATTGTACCGAAATCTGTCACCAAGTTATAATTAACTATAAATTATATCTTAGTTACTCTTTGATGTAGGATTAACATCTCGTAAAATTTTAGTCATTACATGAAACAAGTGGAAATAAGGGCTAGAATGTGAAATTGCTTAGAGAAAGTTGATTTTAGCTTTAAATATTACTTTAATCTTACTTATTGAACTCTTTTGGTTGACTTTTTCTAAATATTATTACATATACAGACAAAGCTGAAGATCTCGATATCGAGTTTGTTTCCAGGTTCCAAACGATTGTACATGCTGAACAGCATTAATTTTTATTATTCAAAGATTAAGACCTTAACGAAACTGGAGTGGTTACTATTGTACGAACTACATTTGTAGAAAGTAATATTTTTGATAAACAACCTTTGTAAACTATGCCTAGACCAGATCGGGTTCTAATAAAAATAATTTAGATACCTTTCGAAGCTTTGTTGAATTAAACAATCAAAACTAGCCTTTGTTTTATGAGTGCAATAAAATGTGTCATTGAATTGAAAGACACAAATTTATGAAATAATTCTGATCTTCGAAATTCATGGTAGTAGAGCCACGCTGATTTCAGCACGGTTCAACCGGAGCGGTACTACCCTCGCACAGAAGATCAGCGTAAAATGACAGCGTTCATGTTGTCGTGTTTCGTTGGTGAGTGCGAGACCGGAGGCCCAATGACACAGAAGCATCACTGGGCCGCCATAGTTTCGGTCACCATACTGTATTGTTGCATTGTCTGCCGAGCAATGATTGTGGTGACCACTCTTGGATTCTGCTTATCAGGCAGAGTAGTCATTTTGGCAGGGCCATACATAGAAAAAAAAATGTTTGAATTTTATTTCAGGTACATAAATTATTGTTATCAAAGATAATGAGGAGTTTTGCTTATATTGAATATGTATTTATTCAAAACACTTGTCGGTTAAAAAAAAAATATGTCTAGATAAGCATAAGCTTTTAATTAAAACCTTTTCTTTAGTATTAAAACAATAATCGTAAAAATAATAATTTAAACCGATAGATAAGGTACGAAACACTACAAGAGTATAAACAACAAACACTTTTATCATGAATCTTTAAAGAGATTTAAGAAAGTTTTGATTTACTTTTCACAAAATGATAATCATCAAACCAAAGTTTTTTAAAATGTTTGCGAATTTCCAACCACCACAAGACCTAACATTAACAGTCTTCATAAGAACATAACGACTTCGACTCTGTTAATCATGTTGGTACCTTAAGTTATTTCTTTGGCTTAAAAAACACTAAGTAATCCCAATCGCACAACAATTTTAACGATAACGCAAAGTAAATGTTCTATAATTACTTCTTGATTAACATCACTAATCATTTTATTTACTCTGTAACTACGAATCGTTGATTCGATGGACAAACGAATTATACGGTGTTAACCTTTATTTAATTTATGGAAATTATAAAGGGGTTACCAGCACTTAGAATGTTTTATTGCAAAATGTAAATTGCTATCTCTCTGTAATGAATGACTTTGGAAATAAGAGGCCAGAAATGAATGATATAATAATATATGCATGATATGTGTGCACAATAATCACATAGTAATTCACAATAAGTTTTATAACTCTGATGGATCATTTTCGTTTCGTTCCTTTTATGCTTTACGTCCGTCTCATTACTTTTGGCCTATGCTCTCACATAATAATGATTTTGTCTGCATCTTAAGCTTAAGCTAATTCTACTATTGATTTCGCAATTTTTTGTTTTCCCTATTAACTTCAGCATTTTAAAAGTCTTTCTCTAGATTAATGGTAAGAGATCCAAACATAAAGTTTTGTCTTTATCTTAAGGCATAAGCCTATTAATTAAGAATATATCAATTTCGGTTAGTGTTTATTTATTTAATTATTTATTTATTTCGATTTATATATAATTGTGTTTGCGTGATAACAATCTAAAACATAAAAATATTGACCTCCATCTGACACAATCGGGTCTAAAGAAACCACTAACGCTACAGATATCTTATAGTTAATATTATTCGGAATGACAGAACTGATCGGGGACAAAATTAACGATAATTTTGTCTATGATAACTTTTTTCTGTTACAAAAGAATCACCAATGTGGATAAAGCACTACAAATTATTATGCATACAAATAAATAAAATAAAATGCATGTAAAAATATAAACAGTACCCACAAAAATCTTTTTTTTAAATGTTTGTCCTTCTGTCTCTCTGTCTGTTTGTTCCGGAACGGCTCTCTAGAACGACTGCATCGATTTTGTCGGGACTTTCAGAGGAAGTTGGCTGACTACATAACAATTAGCTTAGGCTATATTTTTTGAAAAGCTTCTCCCACGACGTTCCTCGCGATCGTTGTTGTCAAGGTCCAATATCCGCGTGTTTCGCCTAAGGGGTTTAGCTGGTTTAGTTACAAACTGTTAAACTATTTTTATTTAATGCAAGTCTTTTTGTAATTTACCTTTTAAGATTATATACTGCAAATTAAAAAAACTTAGAGCCAATTCCAAAGGAAAAAATAAAAGCAAACAAGTTAGTAATAGAGTACTTCCGCAAGAGTTTTCAATCTCCTGCTAGCAAATTGCTTTCTAGTTTAATCACCTGAAGCAATAGCTGCGTTTTCTATGACTTGTATATAATGTTAAGTCCCTACCTATGTATTAATAATAAAATACTATATGGGTTTAATAAGGCCCAATTATGATAAATGCACTATTTACGTATTCATTCGTGCACTACAATAATTGTAACTATGATTAAAAATTTAAAGCTAAGATTATTTCAATTAGATCCTATTCTTTTTTTTTTAGGACAACTCCCGCCTTATAAATATACATTCCTATGTCACGGGGATCTTCAAACACATACATAAAAAGGATACAAAGTACACCCAGACTTAGAACAACAATTTATGGATTACACAAAGTGTTGTCAGATGTAGGATTTGAACCCACAACACTTGGCGCAGTAGGAAGCGGTGTGGCGACCACTGAAACCACTTTTTTTTTACGTGGTGCAATTCCTTTACTCACTTCGCTCCTCCCCCCCCGGGGACAGGAGGTTCACTTTGTGTGGGGCTCCTGACTGACCCCAGCCAGACTACCCACTAAACCACCACGGTGTGCCACTCTGCGCCTGAGACGGAAGAGATCCGGGAACCGCTTTCTTACGCCATCCGAAACCACTGAAACCACTAGGCCAACCGTGTAGTCAGTTGTATCTGTAGGTATTCTTAATAATTGAACTGCCGGAGAAAATTTTCAAGTTTTAATTTCCTGAAACAACAATCTAAAGGACAAAAATATTAAAGAGGGTATTCGACGTACGAGCCTATACCAATGTTATAAAGAACGATGGTTTTAATTGTGGCTCGTTGGTGCTGACAGGATAGCGAGCAAAGCAGTCGTGTCTGAGCGATAACTGAGGTAACATGTCTTGTTCGAAATCTGAAACTTTGTGTTATCTTGCAATACCATACCACGAAATCATAAAAAAAGTTGGTTATAAAAAGTGAGAATTGTCGCATTCCTATCCGTTTAATTCAAGAATTGTCAGCAGAACCACTGTTTTTTGTGTTTATACTCCATTGATTTTGTTTTTTTTTTAATGGGGTGGTAAATGAGCATACCTATCGCTCATAGGTAAGCGATTACCGCCGCCCATGGAAACCCACATCACCATAGGCGTCTCTAGAGGCTGCTGGCCTTTTAAGAAGGAGTTCGCTCTTTTCTTAAGCAACGACTCTTATTAAGCCATTAAAAAAAAAATTATATAATCATGGCCGCAAGTTCGAAGATTCATAATAAATAAGGCTTGCCGGCCGTAATCGACACGCGGCTTTGTATGAAACGCCGAGTAAAACTAAGACAAATATGACGAGCCGCAAGCCAGGCTCTTCGGTTCGTCATATTTGGTAAAACCGCGGCATTGCAATGATAGCCATAAAATCGTGGTTATATTCGCCCCCCGATCAGGGCCTTAAGATAAATCTCAATAAAATATATTCTTTAAACGTATCCTTGTACTACTTGCCTTACCTTGTACTACTACTAAGAATTGAACTTTACAACATCAGTTTTGTAAACGGAATGTGTAATGCATATACCATATCCATAACAAAATAAGACAAAACAATACTATTCGCTTCCGAAATTTCTTTTATATCTTGTCCTGCTCAATATCTACGTTCCAATGGCACAGTCATTTGTAAATGTCGTATTTATTCTCTATACAATGGCTACCATCTCGGTTCACATGATGGGCCCCTTAATAATTAAAAAAAGACTGACGAATAAGACCTGCGATTTTTATCGCTTGCCGAATCATACATTCAAAGAAACCACGTAGGCGTTGTTTATTCCACCTCCTTATCTTCCATTTCAAATGTTTAATAATCTATCTCTTTCTTATACATTTGACTATTTCGTGTATTCATTAAATCAGCTTTTACTTAATTTATGTACAATTATAATTCATTGAGGAAACCCGTTTTTATGCTGATACGGCAATGGCTGATACAATACCTGTGAGAATTTGATACTTTATCTGAAAGTAGACCTTTTTAGAAACACTGTTCAGGGCATTTGAAGCCCTCTGAAATATATTATTGTACGTAAAAGGTTTGTTAGCTGAACAGAACAATGTGTGATGATGTTTAAACTTAGCTGCTTTAAAGATAACTTTTTGCATTACGCAGATATGTTACCTTCGTTTGAAAAACAGCGATAAGAAAGGGGTGTTAATTATCTGAATTGGTATTCAGTTTATATAAGAAGTTGAATTTATGTAAGTTTTATCGTATCTTAATACATAAATTACAACAATTATTATGTATACCTTGCTTTATTTTGTTAACTTAGAGTTTGGTTCATTATTCGGCTACAGAATTACAGCTAAAAACTTACCTCAAACGTTAAGTTAAATTAGTTGAATTCTGGATAGTCTATTACAGACTTCTGAACTGAAATAGACTAATTAATGTTTGTGAAATTTTTGGAAACTAAACTAATTAAAATCATAATCATGGAAATTTTACTGACAATTTTAAATGCTGCAAGAAAACTTACTCATTTAGCTGTAAATTGAGAGGCTATTTCAAGAATAGCGATAAATACGTGTTGTTACAACAATAATTTCGCTTCCACGTTTTTTTTACTTTCGGAACCATGCCGAACACAAGTACAAATAAATATTCATATCTATATGCCTTTTTTATTTTTGATTGTTAATTGCAGTTAATTATGTATTGACTTCATTACACTCATATAACAGAGGCTCGTATGTTCTTCAGAGCACAATTTTTTTAAGGAACTTTTTATAAAACTATTTAGTTATGTTAAAAAAGTACAACCCTATTTTTGGCAGGCCTACGCTCTTGTATCCAAGTAGTAAAACAGTAGGAGAGATATATTTTGGCACTAAGGCCGCGGCCCTGAAATCAGCGGGTGCAGCGGAGCGATGAGCAGTGCGGTAATGTAGACTCGATGCTCATTACCAGCGCCGCTGCCTTCGAGGCCAGTTCAATAGAAATCTATGAATTGCGCCCCAACCGCCGCCGCTATCGTGCCGCCTCGCTCCCGCTGACTTCATGTGCGCAGCCTAATCAAAAATAAAAAAAGTCCACAATCTATCAAAAAACTAGTACTTAGCAATCGTTTAGTTGCTATTCACAGATTAAACAAGTACTGGACGCAATCAACCCTCCCAGTTACCCTTGATTCGCGGGCATTATTTTACGGTTACATAAGTTTTCGATCCAATTCTACCGATTGTATTCATGGATGAATTGACTCAGAAAGGTCGTTAGTGACTATGATCGTTTCAATCCAACTGAAACGTCGAATAAACCAAACGTTTTCGATACAAAAAATTTTGCAACTCCTCGTGTATCATTAAAAACAAAATTGAATCACATACAAGTGACAGATTTAATGTGAATAATTGTGAAAGCTTAAGCTTAAATCAATAAGCTACTCTTATTTATACTCTTATTTATCAAACTCAACGTTTCAAAAATTATGCTCATTTACAAGCTTTCTTTTCGAGGAAAATCATGTTCCTGCTACAGATCAAAATATATTCATGCTTGATATTGAATTATTTTAACAGTATGGCCCTAAAGTAACTAGACTATGCATTGCACATCATCTTCCTACAGAGTATAGTTTACATTTCCATAACAACTTGCAACCTATTAATATGCAGTAGGAGGATACACCCTGAGCTAACTATCGCCAATATGGACAAGGATAATTAAAGTTTCAAACTACGACTAAGTAATAAATTCAAAAGCTGCCAACAGTTTATTACAGCGTGGAGGATTATACAGTTCAGTTCAAGATTAGTTTATGTCGGTACTGATTGAAGAAAGTTTTACTAAAATGCTTATGCTAGCTTTATTTCAATCATTTTCTATAGTACCTGCTTCGTTTGCGTTGGTGGCGGCATGTCAGTCGAAAGACGTCCACTGCTGGACATAGGCCTGTTTTTTATTTTATGTTTTTTTTTACGTGTGGAAACTTCCTCGGGCAATCACCCCATCGGGGTTTGCGGCGGGGCGGTGTGTCGGAATCGAACCGACTAAAACCACACGGTGTGCCACTCTGCGCCTGAAACAGGAGGGATCCGGGAACCGCTCGACATAGGCCTCCTCCAAGGTTCTCCACCAAAACAGGCCCTATGTTGCCCTCACCGACTTTCCGTGACCTTCCCCACTACGCCAGATTACCTTGTAGGGCACCTTGCCCACACCAACAGTCATTGTTTCTGCGGTCAATGTCAGTTAATTTCTCCTAAAATCTAAATATATTTTAAAACAATATTGCAATTTGAGGAACAAACTAGGTAGATTAATACTGGATGTCGTCTATAATTATATCTATCACAACCTTTTTCATGATTTTAGAAGAATATGTAAGTGTTATGTTTATAACCTAACTATGTTATAAAGTAGCTAACCGAGAACGAACATAATACAACTCTCAGTATAAATTCTGCATCAGAAAATCTATCAAAATAATACATTTTTCATCGATGTACCTATCTATTATTTAATGCCATTACGGATACTTTTTTCACTCGTAGTAATCGATAATAAATTTTCAATTAAATTGCGATCAGAATTATGTTCCTAAAACATATGGGGCTATAACAATCCTAAATCGATTCGAAGCTTGTTTGTTCTTTATCTAAGCTATAATTAGGCGGTATCTTGTTAGGCCCGATCCTGGTCAGGCTTTCAAATTAAAAGGGAATTGTCAGTTCGACCCGGCTGACTCCAACCGCAACATACAGTTATTAACGATTCCGGTACAGAAAATATTTCACTTCCACGTTCTTATTAAAACTTGTTTTTCGGCCCTTTCTGTTCTATCTCAACGGATCGGTGCAGAAATAATATGGATACAACTTAAATTATTAATAAACTATAGTAGAAACTTTGGGTAACCAATAAAGATTTTGAGCTAGTATTATTAAGTATAAAATAATCAACCCATACCGAACAAAATACAATCAAAATTTTAACAAGGTAGAAAATCAACTTCACCAATGAGAAAAAGAATGATAATATTTCGATCATCTGTCATAACGTCATCTAATTTCAAACTAAGCAAAGCTTTTACTATGTAACCTATATTTGCTGAAAGTATACTAACATTCTTGAATAGCAGAATAGACATCAACATATCTAAAAAATTACAACCTTTTAAAATATATGAGCAAATGAGTTCAAAGTTAATACTATCGGAATAATGACACGAATTATCAATTCATAATTTTCTACTTATCACGAAAAGTTAAGGTACATTCAACTATTAGTTGTGATATTTTTCACCTAACAGATAAATTCCTATTTGCAATTACAATCCTCGATCCTTTAGTGGGCTTACATGGATTTAACACAAGACAGGAGATTTAATCTATAATGAATGGAATGCTTATCGGGATCAATACGAAGCTAAATTATTTATATAAGTCATGAACTATCCCTCGTAGGTGTTAGTTTATCATGAATAATGTAAACTGATAATATCAAAGGTAGAGAATTGGCTTTAAAAGGGAATGCTAGAAATATTATTATATACGTAGGCAGGTACCATAACCTTTTATCTCTACTTCGTTCTTATCTATCATTATAGTATAAAATTTGTTTGAAAATCTTATTATTGACTTAAGCATCTTAAAATGTAACATATATAAGATAAAATTTGCCATGAGCTTGCAGATATCGAAAAAACAAATTTCAAGACGTATATAATTTCAAATGCAAGTTTATTTTAAAACACAACTATTCTTTTTAATAAATATTAAAATAAAATAATACGTATTTTCAATAATAACTTTGTTTAAAATACGCCTAAATGAAATCCCATAGGTCATATCCTTATAGTACCAACGCAGTATGTAGGCATGTGTTTTATTTTTTGGTCTCTAGCTAAGCAATATTCGTGTGGCGTCGTTACCCGAGGCGCGGCGAGGGCGCACAATTATGTAATTATGTGTTAGGAGATATGTTTTTATCACGTCCACCCTTGTCTATCGGATGATAATTGAGCTCTTGTTTTGGACGTAATTCCGCATCATTACGAGAAATAGTTTGAGGGAACGTACAACCATATGTCGCTTCCTTTATAGTATCGTTTTAGAACACCTTTAAAAAGAGGAACACTAAAAATAAGGCGATTCGCACAAAGTTATCTGTTATTATAATTTTTTACATAAAACTTATCCACTTTTATCACATACCTATCATTACAAATTAAAACTTTTCTAATATTATATCTAGATTTAACTACGTTTAAAACTTTTAACGATTATTTTGTAGCTAACTTGAAAATGTCTGACAAACACTAAATGATAGGCAACTATCATAGCCAATTTAATGGTTTTGGAATTCATGAACCTCTAAAATGTTTTTAAAACAAAGTACAATTAGAAAAATAAAGATAACCTCTTTTATTTCATAAAATCCCGCTGGTTCTTACTCCTTTTATAATAAAAACAATATTCAACACAAATACATACAAAGTTATAAAACAAAAAAATAAAATAGACTTACACACGTCGTTAACTCGAAAATTGTGTTGTCTTTCATCACCCTGATAGCATTTTTTAAGAATTTCGCTAATTTGCGTGAGGGTATGAGGTAATTTCGGTTACCATATGGCGTTAACAATAGGGCAGGGTCAATAACATGTGTAAGCATCCCGACAGTGGGACGGCCCACTTGCTTGCGATGACCTAACGTTTGGACATTAATATTGTATAGAGCTGTTAAAACCCTTTCATGTTTGTAAATTTCACTCAAAGTGTTTTTTTAATATATGAGTCAACCACAGTGACTCTGCCCTGCCTGATGGAAAGTATGAGCAGAATCCAAGAGTAGTGGTCACCGTGCTTGTTGCAGAATTCAGAAAATATAACAATGCAGCTTGATGAAATTGAGATATTTCTGCAGCATTGAGCCTCCGGTCTTACACTCGAAACATGACGGCATGAATGTTGTTATTTTGAGTTGGTCTTCTTCTCAGAAGACCGGGCCGGTTCTACGGGGTTTTTACTACCTTCTCTCGAAGGTAGTAAAAACCCCGTAGAACCGGCCCGTACGAAATCAATGTTACTTAACTACCTTGAAAATTCTTTCGTTCGTTTCTCATATAGTTTCTGATAAAAATTTAAGGCTTAAGTCATAAGTATAGTAGCTATAAATGTTTACTAACTTTAATAAATAAATATTCACAATACAAAAATACATTTATTTCTGAATGAAATACATCCTTATTATATTCCTCGATAATATACCAACATGAATATTTATACAATGTCGCCAAAATAATACGAAAAAAAATCAATTGAGTAAAATTGACCGAAACTTTATTTTTATCAGTGCAATTGTTTTTGACCGTATAATATTAAAAAGAATTTATTTTATTATATACGAAAAATAAGATAGTATTAGTTGCTCTATACTATCTCTCCTTCCTTTTAAACTCCATTACAGCAGGTCCAATCAAAAAATCATTTTTTACGATATAAATTTGACCGGACACGGCTCGTACTCGAATTTAAATGACTTACAAAGTTGTTATAATAATAGATCATCATAAGATATTAAACTTTGTTTATTACGAAATATTTTTTGTGGACGATAGCGATCATACATAAATATGTTTTTATCTGAGACATAACGTATTAGCTATCTGTTTCATTCGATAGAACATACGTTAGGGGATCAAATCCAACCGAGATTAAAATTGCTCGTGTCCTTTTTCGTGACGCAAGTTTCCTCTTCTCCGCAGTACTGACCTCATTCAATGCTCTAACAATACTTAATTCAAGACCACAGACGGAAGCGCTACTATTATTAGCTTGTATATTGTTTTTGTATACGATTAAAGATATATTGTCTACTATAGTTTTAGCAAATCCTTTAAACTTTATATTGATATTGAGTAAAAATGTTTCTGATCTGGTCAATAATAACTCTCGCACTAGAAATATTGATGTCTAGTATTGTGTGTAGGACCTTTACAAACATAAATGACATGATGAACAGACACAAATAACACCCAGACTCAAAACAACAATATGTGAATTACAGAAAATCGTTGTCCCGTGTTAAGTTTGAACCCACAACACTCAGCGCAGCGCAGTCAATCTGTGTACCGATACATTTTTTTTCAAATTCAGAAATCACCGGATTCCTCCTCTTCAAATTAAACCTAGGATCAAAAAATGTATTGTCTAATAAAATCATTAACACTCTAGCTTCGACTTCGTCAAATTATTTAAAAACTGATTCTATTTCCGGTACTGCTAACAAGCTTCCACTCCATAATGATCCTAGCCGCTAGTATGAAATGTTTTTTCCTCAAAGATGGAGTAATATTGTTCTATCTTTCATTAATTTTCAAATTAAAATTTTTATTTTTTACAAAATACATATATTTATTTTTATACACCAAATTGATTATTATCTCAACTAAATTTAAAAAATAATCTATCTTATAAAACAAAAAATACATAAAACACAATTAATCTCCTTATTAATTAAACCTCTGTCTTCTAATACCCGAACAAATCCTTCCTAACAAGAAAAAAGACGAAACGAGGGTGCGACCAAATAATCCAGTGTATATATATATAATAATGCAACAAAAGTCTACACTACCGGAAACTTGGAATAAAAGTGTAATAAATAAAATTTGTGTATTTTACTAAATACGTATTAAATAAAATCCAAGTTTTCAAAAATAAAAGTTGTTAAAAAAAATAGAAAACTTATCTAATTTCATGCAACATTTATTTTCCCTCTGAATTTAATTCTAGTAACAATTCATAGGTATTTTTATTTTCGTTATATTTTTTAGTACATTTGTTCTCAATCTTCTCGAATGTTTCATTTAAAATATTAAATCAATCGCTGTTAACACATCTCATAAATTTGGTATGCTACCATGTTCACATTTAATTTTTACCTACCATTGTACTTTGAATACAAGCAACATTGTCAAATACTTAAAGGAAACTGAAAGAAGAGTACTTATTGAAATACAAGAGAGAAGAACAAGAAATATCCTCAGTGGTTATATCACAAATTTGTGTACCTCAAAATATTCATGGAGGTTATTCTCCCGAGGCATCGGTGCGTCTTGATGAAATGCTCACAGAGAAATATTTATGAAAATGTTTCTATATTTGTCCTTCCCTTTTGTGTTCTGGGAAGTAATAACTATAAGGGTTTACCTTATCTTAAGATAATTTGAAATGCTACAGATACATTAAACCGATTGTACGCTAATACATGGATATAATAAGATCTAACTCTGGTCAACTTATGTTTATTTAAAAATCTAGCAATATTCCATCATCATTAGCCTATCGCAGTTTTCTGTTGGACTTAAAAATGATACCGAATACTGTTAAATAAACATACATTGCCGGATTCAAAGGTGTGAAGAGTTTTATCAGCAGCAACATAAACGGTACCTAGTGGTGCTAGGCCTGGTGCTAGTAAGTACATAGATGTACAGAAAACGATATAGATATTTTATTTTAGTGAATAAATAAATTATCAATTAACCAATATCACCGCAAGTATTCCCGACATCATTATGGTAAATAAAAATGTATGCATTATCCGCAGTCGGTCGGGAACAATCGCGCTATCGCTATTCCTCTGCCAATCTGCAAATGACAATTTTAAATATATTCAGTAGTATTCATTATTTTGTACACATACATATGCACGTACGTAGGAGTTAAAGTGGTGGGCGTGCGGGCAGGAAAAGTCCCAAAAAAATATATGCACGTTTAAGTATACGTAAAAATAACAAAATTAATAATAAGTATTAGTTATTATTTACTAAAAGAAGTATAAACTCGGAACATCCTCATAGATATTAAATTTTAAATAAAAACAATAGTCTTGTTTATGCATATTATGAAACTGACAAAAATATGAAAAATACACCATAATGGTAAAACAAAGCCTAGTTGACCAACGTTGATCTGAATTTTATTCAGTAATAACCCCATTATTTAAATATGTCAGTTTTGCCAGTCTGAAAAATGACGCAATTCTAATTTTAATAAGAAATCAAAAAACCCTAAAATAAGCTTTGCTTACTATCGGCCAGGGTAGTAGGTCAGAGGTTTCGAGGTCCAGATAGAAATATTCGAATACATAATTCACAACCGCTTCCGCTTCCGTAAATATTGAAAAGATTTTATATACTTCTTTAAATAATCATCAGTTTTAATGTAATTAAAAAAGATTTAATGATGAAAATATAAAAGATTACAAATATAAAAGAAAAAAGTATTTAAGCTGGGTGATATTGTTGTTTTGAAATATTTTATTCATATTCACACACATACTCT
Source organism: Hyphantria cunea (assembly GCA_003709505.1). Lineage (NCBI taxonomy): Eukaryota > Metazoa > Arthropoda > Insecta > Lepidoptera > Erebidae > Hyphantria > Hyphantria cunea. The sequence goes on along the minus strand of PKRV01000458.1, from coordinate 959,971 downwards.
CTTTCATATTTTATTGCTATCAACAAGGCTGGGATGATTCGCTTACATATTAAAAAAATGATTTGAATTTTAGGTGGTAATAAATTTCCAGAAAATCTTTTAAATTTTAACTTAATCATGATGATACATATAAGTTATTAAAAGATTCAGTTTTGCCATAAATGGTCGTGATTTAGATTAACAACCCCTGTGGCTGCGAACGATCCTACTTTGCACTTTTCTCCAGAAAACATTGGTAATACCTATACAGTTTTTTCATTTAATAAAATTGTGCTGACTGGATCAGCTGTTTTGTATTTTTAAACCACTGCAAAATGGGAGGAGGTTATTGATTCGACTGTTTTTTTTTAATATTTGTTACCTCATCTTTCGAAGTTTCGACTGGGTGAACCGATCTCGACGATTATTTTTCTATTTGAAAGCTGGTACTACCCATACGGTCCCATTTGAATTTGGTCTAGTTGTTGAAGTCGGTTTTTTATTGAAATTTGTGATTATTAGCGACAAACATATCATTTTGTACATAATTTTTATTCATAAAACATAACCTCTTTTTATGGCTCATTATACAATACTTAGGTAATTATTTAAACCACAACCATTATTTATTATTTAAATTAGAACTAATCTAATATCTAATCAGAAACTTGAAGAGACAGCATTGAATATAATTTCAGAATCATATAAAACTCTTTTATTATTTATACCCAAAGATAACATTGCTATGTATTTTAACTGTAATAGGCCTTACGTTGGTTTAGCACCATTGTTTATCTTTAATCACCCTTACTTTTTCCCTTTCTCCCCTCTGGTACCCTGTTACAAAAATTAGGGTACCTAAATTGCGGTAGACTTTCAGGATAATAAAGACTTAATAAATTGATGCACTCTAGAATTTAATTTGCAAGATATGTAAGTATGTATTGATAAGTAAGTTAAAGCATATTTTATTAGTAATACTATAATAACACTTCAGCACTATTGTTAAAGCAGCTATTATCTAAAACTCTGATTTAGCCATTTACTGGTTAAAAATATGTCAAATTTTGATATGTCAAGTTTGAACCTACGTAGAACAAATAAAGACTGACTCAACGCTAATAAGTTTATGAAATTTCGTGATTATTTTAAATAAAGGAATAAACAACTCAATTTACTGATAAGGGTAATGTTAATAATATCTGTTTTAATCCTGGATAAATTTTACTAAAAACTTTCAAACTGAGAAAGAGATCATCGAGAGAGATCAGAGATAGAGATCGTAGAAACTAATATAAAAGTCAAAATTATTGAAAACAATTTTTCAATTTATAAGTCTCTAACTCAGTACTCAATCTATCTTATTTCTACATCTCAAATAAACAAATAAACTCTTCGGAATCTTGATAAAATCTTGGTGTTTGTACGTTTTACAAGAAAATATTCTCCACTAAACAGTTTACAAGAGGTTTCTTCTTAAAAAGATCGAGATATCTTTGTCAACACGAAAGGTGTGGACACCCTTCTGGAGACGGAATTATGCGGCCTCACGCAGCAGGATTCTATAACCCTTCCTACCTAACTCATGATTTTGCTTATCTCGTGTCGGAATCGGTGAATTTAAATACGATTTTGGCGAGCTCACCCCGACATTACGCGTTTTGCTTATACACGCAAATTTAGAGGCCCTACGGTAATGTCTTGAGGTGTTTTGAATTGTTTGAGTTTCTTTCAAAGAGATTTTATCCAAGTATAAATGGATATCTCAAGGTTTAGAGTATAAAAATGAAATAGAGAAAAAGGAAAGTATAAATAATTGTTCAACGCATCATAAAATAACATATAATATGATTTACAAATGTTGATGAAAATAAGTGCAAAAACAATTAGATGATTTCCATTTGATAGCTAAAGTCGTATATAATATGTATACTTCTATAGACATACACATAGTATGCTGACGTTTTTATCTCAGAAAGATTAGAGAGAGATATATTAAAGGTTTAAAATTTGTCAATTGTTGTATTGATAGGAGGAAAGCCTCTGAAATAAATAGCACTTATTTTCGTAAAACCCTATATTTATTTATATCATTATCGTCAACAGTCTTTAGCAGTTCACAGCTGGACATAGGCCTATCCGCAGAAAGGAGACTAAGAAATGTACTATACAGAAAATCCTTATATCTATATTTATGCAAACTCACATACGCACATATAAAAAGTGTAATTTTAATTGTATTATATGCAGGTATTATTTGTTCTATTTGGTTAACCTCTGCATTTGTTTCCTATTTTTCCATAAATCACATATAATGTAACGACAGTGGACACTGATTTCTGTAATACAGGTCATTGAACCTAGCTCAGAGATCAGGGAGCCCAATATAATTTGTAAAAAATTTGTTTTATGGAAATAAATTTATTTTATTATTATTGTTATTATTTATACCCATAAATATAGGCATATTCTTTCAGTTTGTAGTGAAGTTGTCCTGGGTAGGTAGATCTCTTAGTCGCTTTTCACGACGCCCATCACCACATGGAGATTTATATTATTTATATACAGACTCAAAAAAATGATGTTACTGATCGCACATTTACACATTCTTAAGAAAATTTTACTCGCTTCGCTTCTTTTTTAACATAAGCCAGTTAACACACTTATTCGTTTACTGAACAATGTTTATGTTATATATTCAAATAGTAGGATAATACGGACATAATAATTATGTCGAATGAAAAAAAATGTTATACTACTATACCCAAAGTTTTTTTAAGAGGAATACTATAGACGAATATTATGAAAAGAAGGGATGCCACAACACATTTTTTTCTGACTACATTTGGATGGAAAGTTAACTGAAAACGTACAGCATAAAATATTTATAGAGTAAACAATTAAAGAAAATTAATATTTATACACATTTTATACACTATCATTAGCTTAAAACAGAAATAAAACAAAGATATAAAGGTGACGTTTATCTAGGGGAAGTATCTTTTTTCCAAAGGATGGACAGAGTATATTTTAATGATATTATATACGTGACATCGTAAATGTTTCTCTACAAAAGCAGTCTTGAGAAATGCGCCCTGAGACACGATATTTAAAAACTCTCTTTAATTTTCATTTTAATGGTTCTGTTACAGTCACTATTGAATGCATAGTTAGCCTTATTTATATTAAAAGCGACGGCGTGTCAATTTTCATAGTTAATTATTGCGTGAAATTAAAAATTAATGAACTCATTAAAATACGCAATCGCACCGTTGTTTTTATTTAATTATCGCCCACATGAACGTTACTCGTGAAAGCACGTCATACCGACGTGATATCAAGAGTTTAATTGTTAAAAAATAAGCTTGGTTATGGTTCGCTGTCCTCACTAAATTTGTGATAATGTTCTTCGTGCGTCGACTCATAAGTGAAGAATGAAATGCTTTTAATTATCCTTCTCTGCAAACGAGTCAGTTAGAGCATTATTTAGCGCATATGTTACAGTGGACACTCTTAACAAATGTACTTTAAAGAAAGGATTCTTTCAATCAAAACTATTAATGTATAGTTTCGATGAGTCGATTGACTGTCAATGCTGACAGCTTTGACTTTAAAGCAGGTTTTATGAGTTCAAAATTTCAATCAATCCACCCATTTTTTATGCCGTAAAAGCATCTTCTGAATCTAAAGATTCATAATAAAATCGTAAGATCGTGCCCTAAATTACTTTAAAGTAATTTTCAGATCAAGTGTTAACGAAACAAACCACAAAGATCAACATTACAATTTTGGTTTTTGTAAGGATATCCATATTCGTCATATGTGAGTGTGTATTATGATCCAGCACATTATCTAGCAAATTATTATGCTAAACTACGACGGTAATCCAACAGGACAAATGAAATTCTCAAATGATGTCCAATTATAAGAATTTCTCCTAAAGTCAACAGAAGACTTTGAAATAATAACATCCGTAACTAAAATCTTTAAGTGACACAACACACAAAAGCTTTTAAGGCAGGACAGACAAGAACATTTCAAACCAAAATGCTTTCTAATAACTATAAAATGTTTTATTTCTATTAGATGTCAAATCCAAGTTAGTTTATGTAAGTAACTCCTATAGGCTATTCCATTTATCATATAAGTAATATAAAATACAATAAATGATATTAGGTTTAACATGGTTTATCTTCGAAATAAAAGTTTTATTCGAAATATATACCATTATACATATTACACACTGTAAGAGAGAGACTTTCGTTCGATAAATCTTTGATAATGACTGAGTCATGATGTAAATAGTTAATCTACCACCTTTAAACGAGACATTCTAAAATAGTTTACATATAATAATCTGAATCTCGGAAACGGCTCTAACGACTTTCATGAAATTTAGGATAGGATTAATTTTTAGAAAATTTACCAAAAAAATACCCATCCAGGGACTAATATTTAATAGTAAAATTCAATTGTTTAAAGGCAAATGATGAAGTAATTCCAATAATCATTTCCATTTATATTATATTTGTATTTTTTAATCAAATACTTTTATTTAGTTTCACTTAAGTTTATCTATACTAATATTATGAAGAGGTAAAGTTTGTGAGATTGTAGGAGATAATATCTCTAGATCCACAAAACCGATTTTGAAAATTATTTTACCAATAGCAAGTCAAAATATTAGTGAGTGTCATGTGCTATATAATAACCCAAAAATATAAATAATATAAAAATAATCACACCAGCAAAGCCACTGGCAAAAGCTAGTTACCAATATAAAGAAAACGGTTTATTTCTTATATATATCTTACATGCATACATTCTTAATATAACAATATAGTTGTAGACGTAGACTATAAGAGATGTTAGTCTCTAGGACAAAACAATGTTGTTACTAGAAACCGATCTTGCAATCGAATTAAGTCCGGGGCCACAATAGTGCAGTATCGCTAGTTTACTAATCTAACGTCCACAAGTCCTTGTGACCCATTTTCCTTCTCGACCCTCGCAAAACTTTACGGGATTCTTGATTCGGCTTCAGATTATCCGAGATCCTGTTTATTTATGAACGGAGTAGGTAAAAAGGTCGTCTACTAAGCACGTACACACACAAGGCCTTTGTTTGGTGAAATAAACATTTTATTTGTATGTACAATCTTAACATTGTAGGTTTTAGCCAAAAACATTGGAAGTACCTGCTGTTCTGTAACTGTTGTTAGAAAAAGTGTTAAAAATGATCAATTGATATATTTATTTTATTTTCATTTCAATTTTAAGTACCTGTATTGTGTTTATACTAGGGCATTAAATAACTTTATATGATAAATCCAAAACTATCTCTGTCTGTCTGTTATACTTTCATGGCTAAACTACTCTACGAATTTCAATAAAATTTGGCATGTAGCTACTTTCATTTTGCTATTATTTATTGCGATAACCGACTTAGATATAGGCGAAAAGCGGAGACGCGGGAAAAAGGTACCTTAATTGTAAACCAATAATCACATAGGTCTTAATCAAATAGGAAATATTAAACACAAACTTCAGTTCACGTATTCACGTATTGCCCCGCATATAATTTAAGTGTTCATGCAATTACCCATCCGCTTATCTGGTTTGACGGAGTACACTTATGTTATGGGTTTTATTAAAAATGAATATTAATTATACGTGATACTGCAATTTGTTAGTGACTATGTATTTAGATAGGCTGTGTTTTTGACACTTGAACTTACAAAAATTGATTTTCATGTTTGGAAATGTCAAAGTACTTGCTACGTTCCAATCTTAAAGAAGTGTAAAAGCAAAATAAACATTTTGAACTACATGGATTGTAAATAGATAGATAATACTTTATTTATACACCAGGGTTTGCAAACTATATACAATCCTTAAAATTAACGAAAAAAAACAAATGTGATGTACAAAAGGCGGCCTTATTGCTCATTGCAATTTCATTTTTGTGGTTGAAGCTATTGCTACGCCGACGACCTTAGCCTACTGCTCTTAATGTTGGGGGATGATTTCTTTGTGGGATAACACCTTCTGTGATCTACAAAAGGTTGGTCTGAGTCTAGGTGTACTTTGTGTTCGTTTCATGAGTGTTTGAATAGTCATCATCAGCCCGTTACAGTCTACTGTCTGAAAAGAGCCTCTTCCAAGTGACACCATAGAGCCAGGTCTTCTGTTTTTCATCCTGGATCATCATCGCTGGAGTTGCGATTTAAAGTTCTAAGAGACATGTATTAAAGAAAAAGACTGTAAAAGCACTGGTAAAATTTTAGTAATGACCTATTTTTTATTTAGCGTTCTACCCCAAAATGACCATGCAACAAAATCAATTCATATAAAAGAACTAGTGTTAGAAATAAAACCGATATTTCAATAGAACTGTAATAGAAAAGGACAATATATCACACTTAACCGATAATTGAAACATAGAAAGCATTTTATGCTCCACATTTAATATGAACCTGCTACTATGACAGTTGCAAGTAATGCTCTAACCATTACAACCGCATCAATATTTGTCAAATGGACGGGAATAATAAAAAATAAAAATTGCGGGTGTAATGTAGTAAGTACGCTGTAGTGTTCCGTATCCTATTTTTTTTCTTGTAAGCTTGCGCTGGTAGTTCAAATTATGTCTCTATCTAATCAAGTTTATATTCTTGCCCACTTTTTATTTTTGCGTAGTAGTACGTATATCAGAATTGTAGATGGTATGGATAGGCGCACGTTTGTTATATTAGGTTAAAGTACTCCTTAAATTGACTGGGCTACCAGGAAAAGTCTCGTCAAAATCGATTTAACCATTCCAGCGATTAACTGCTTTTGACAGACAGAAATATATACATACTTTTATACATTTTACATTATTTACTGAAAACCTATTAATTACAGACAAATCTTTCAATTTTCTTTAGCTATATAGGTATCTCTATTGCGACTACACTTCACACAAGTATAATAATAATAACTTATAATTTACGGTACCCCAAAACCAAACAACTAGCACGTTACGTTGCCTATTGAAGATCGGAATACGTTAAATGATGCCATTAAGTCCAATAATATACCACAAGGGGTCACAATGTTAGAGAATACGAAAGAATTGTGGGGAATAGGCGCAGGGTAATGCCGCACAATATTTTAGTATAAATATGTTTACTCTTCTATAAGTCCTCTCTCTCTCTCTCCAGTCAGACTTTCATAACTGAGAATTTTGGTCATCATTGGCTGAACTAGAAGTGTAGTGGATTATTCGACACCATCAGCTGCTATCTATCTCAGCTGTCTATCTCATATCTAATGACTTCATAGAGCTCAATGGCAAATTAATTTTTAATTGGACAGTTAAGTTGCCAAGTCTTTGGTGTTGCCCAAAGATACCCATCGTTTTTTATACTATCATTCATTAAATGATCGATCGTCTTAAGTACATAACGTATATAGCAGATCAGCACATTTATCACTTAGCTATAGTTCTTTCAAAATCATAAAGTGAGTAAGTCAAATCTAATAATGAGTACAATCAATAGTGTCTAAGAGGTATTGGTGATTTTTTTTTAAATTATTAAGAACTGTAAGAGGTTTATTGCATTAACCTCCACTAACACATTTTTCTATATGTAACATACAAATTCTGATAAAGTGGAAAATTCCATAAACTGCTATTTCGGTACGCGGTAACCGGAAATACTATTGTAATTTAAACGCCATTATAATAAAACAATATTAATGATTGAACTCATTTAGTTGCCATACCACTAAAAATATAATTTGTAGTAATAATTATCCACATAATTCTTACATAATATGACCGCAAAAGCATTAAATGTCCTCGTTGCATATATGTAGTGGAACCATTATTATGACATGATTAACTTGAAACTGTTACACTCGCTAATTTTAATTTTCCATCAGTAATAATCGACTGCACTTATATGCGATCATCTGTAGCGTAATTAGGTGTTTTCAATGCGATAAGTAGTATACAATCTGCCAATTCATAGATGACTTTGTATCAACGTAAAAAACACCGAATAAATTGACCACTGCGTTTACTGTTGTCTCTCTGCTAATTTGTAAGTGTATGGATTATTCGGTTTGTTCAAGAAAATGATTGTTATTTTAATGAACTCTTCATTCTGCTGCGGTTGCTGTGTTTTCAAACCCCACATGGACAACATTTCGCATGATCAAGGAAATTGGTGTTCTGAATCTGGATGTTATTTGTGTACTTTTTATGTATGTTGGTAAAATCTCCCGCTACACAGGATTATGCCCAGTGCGGGAGTTGCTTCTTTTAAATAAAAAAATAAATGGAAAAAAGAGAATTTAAATAAAATTTAAAATGACATATTTTGTCAAACTTCATAGTGACTGCACTAATAATAATAGAAATGACGCAACATTCATTACACCTACTCCAAAAAACAGTATTATTAAACACATGCAGACTTACTAGACAATTCCTCAACACACCCTCAGTGTCATCCACCGTCATCCACATACACTATAACATAAGCCCTGATTACATTTGACTGCCCATGGAATCAGCAAATTGAACCCCTTTCAGGGAGTTTAAAATATAAAATAATAATATTAAATCGCTTTATTATACACCAGATAACTAAGTATAAAACTTCATGCTAGGTCAGTACAAATGGCGGCCTTATCGCCAAAGGGGCAATGCCTTCCAAGCACCAAGTGTGGCAAATAAAAAAAATTGTGTGGCTATTATTTAAACAGAATATTTATTGAGAACGCTTCAGAGCTCTCATGACGTGATGGAAACGAAACAAGTAGTTATTAAACTACAAATGTTACAAATTATATCGAATATTGTAAGCATGAATGTGATTGATCGATATACTTACATATCTGGAGCACTCAATTAAAAGAATTTCACACGAATCATTTCGAAATGTTTCTATAAAAAGGATGTTTATCTATAGAAGCAAAATTTGATATTGATTGATTTCGTATTTTTTATTTGGACTTTATAGATTAAATAAATAAACTAAGTATAGAAAGGAGATGAAGAAGTATAGGTTGACTGTATTGTAAAGTGACGTTACGCGGTATTTATGGGGTAGCTCGACTGATGTGATTATTATCACAAAAATATTATGAAGCCGTAGTCAGTCTCACAAGATTCTAGTCGGTCTTATCAATTCTTGACTTTTTTTTCACCAATTAACCTTGTGAGTGAATAATGTCACCAAACATACAACCTACACTTCTCCCCTTTCAAGAGACCTATCATCGTAAGCCTCTCCTAGAAAGGAAGTTTTTGTCTATCACACTTACCAGACAGGTAGTATAGAGTAAGGGTGCTTTTTGCAATCTGGGTAGAGGAGTATCAAAGGGGTCATTTTCTAACTAGTTTGTACTTTCTTTTTCATATTCCTTCACAAACTAATAACCAAGTCGTTTGTGCTTTAACATTGTAAACAATATCATATCTAACGTCTAATTCATTAAATAATCGAATTAAAAACAAAACAAGTTATTACTAACATTGAATAATGTAAATCCATTTGTAGAAAATATATTCGATCAAAAAACTTTGTTCAGAAAATATAAAACAATTTTACACTTCAGAAAACTTTTGCAAGTTAGTGAAGTTAACCTTTGTGCTCAATCAAACGAAAGAAATGTTGAACTAATAACGAAAACCAATAACCGATCTCTGGACGAAAGATAAAATGATGATTTGGAACGATTCACCTTAAGACTAGTTTTCTATTAGTTTTATAAGTTATGATATTTCTTAAATATAGACTGATATTCATCATCTTTCTAAAATAGTATTTATTATTCCCAATATTGTTTGGGGTCTTCTACTAGTTCAACAACCGGTTGTTACTGGTTACCTGAATATCAGTTTCTCTACGGAGAGACTGGCATCGGACCTCCGCAACCCTCAGGGTAAACGCCATAGGTGTTCATGACTACCGAGACCGACAGCTCGACGTGCTCTCCGAGGCAAGGGCGTGAAACACCACCCAATAGCAGCCCGTCCCGGGAATTGAACCGAGACGTCGAAGAGTCGCTGACGCTAACCGCTAGACAAACAAAGAATGGATAGACTGTTTATTAATCAACGACCAATAAAAAGCCCAAATCAATGACTTCATAACCCAGAATATAACTACCGAAGAATGTCGAGAAGAGCCGATCCCAATTGAAATGGGATAAGGCTAGGCAAAGAGAGATTATGCTCAACTTCTATTTTTTTTAACTTTTAAGTCTTAAATACAAAATAGTTATCATGTATTAAACTAAACAAACTTCCCTAGACAATGTGTAGGTAAACAAAGAAATCACAACGACATAAACCGTGATTAGCTAAGTAACGGAATAAGATTACCAGTGCAAATAATACAAATCTATTTGCCAGAATAATAACCAAACAAGAGACGAAATATGAAACAATATTTGCGGACCCAGCACGTTACTATTACAAACAGTGGGTTGTTATGACAAAAAGCTCTTTACTGCAAAATAAATAAAGGCCTAAATTAACTAGTATATTTTATCATTATTACAATATATTTAAACTAAGGTTCGGGGCCACTAGTCACTGTTAAGCTTAAGCCGGTTACGTCCCTCCCTATTTTCTGATGGAGATTTATGTCAGGGGATCAAAAGTTTCCAACCCGCACACTATAATGATCGCTGAATTGCCTATGTGTGAGTACCACAACGCGAAGTGCGCTTGTTCTGCAAATTTTATTTACTGTAAAATTATTACAATATTTATGAAATAATTCAATGTCAGGTCTAATAAATAAAAATAGCCGTTGAAACATACCGGTAACTGTATAATACAATGTTGGGTAATAAAAATAGATATATGTATAATAATAATGTAGTGCTCGTAATATTTAATAACAACCAGTTATTAATTATCTCGTTAAATGTTTAATTTTGTTTGGTCGCGTGGAGGCAAACATAACGGGTCGCAATTTATGACAGTGTGTAATGTGCATAAAGGTACAAAGTTACGATGCAAATTGATATGAACTAACCAAGTGCATTTATGATTTAACTGGAAGCACCCGTGAGCTTAGAAGTGTGATAAGTTACATCATCATAATCAACATCCGTTAGTAGTCCACTGCCGGACACTAACTGGATAACTAGTTAAATTATATTTTATTATATTTTAGTTTAAGACTCAAAAGGAATTTTTAAGTTCAAAGGTACGATGTAAGCTTACTCCTTCTTAAAAGGCCGGCAACGCACTTGTGACGCCTCTGGTGTTGTGGGTGTCCATAGGCGGCGGTAATCGCTTACCATCAGGCGTTACGTCTGCTCGTTTGCCACCTATACCATAAAGGGTTTTAAAATAGCAATAATATTTAAAAAAAAATGGTTCTCAATCATATACCCAAATCTCAAACATAACTTTATAAAGTACGTCTATTAAAGGTAAATTCTGTCTCGCTGTTTTATCATTTTGCGCGTGTTCCGACTTGGCGGTACATCCCCATCTATTTACACTCTCTGTTTGGTCCTATTTATTTATTTATGTGCTTTGTTCAATCATTGGGGGCGCTTTGATTCGAACGTATTAAAACGACACGACATGCCATTATTGTTTTTGTGTGATGTATGTGTATACGTTTTTTTTTATTTTACTCCCTTTTTTTACTCCTTGTTGCGCATAGGGTGACTTATTCTGTATAAAACTATGTAATTAGATAAACAAGAAATCGTACATAGAATTAATGATTAGTTACTTTTTGTTTTCAGCAGTTATACTTCTCTGATAAGTTTATAAAAATGATATTTATGCTTTAGTATAATTGATAAAAATATAAAATGCTTTCCCATGCCTCCACACACTTTAATTAATATAAATAAAAAATTATGAGGATGCTTAACTATCTACCTATTGATATATTAAAGTTTCCCGTGGTTCAAGTAAAATAATAAGTGAAATAATTTCAAACAAATTTATTCATTAATCATAAAATGCGGTCACTAACAAGGCAAAGAAACAGTTACTTTTTAAAATAAATATCTCGAAATAACAATTTTAAACCGAAAGCAGTAACTATTTTCAAAGCAACCAATCATAAGCGACTCAAAACTGAAATGTTTGAACGAAATTAGTTTTTGACAGACAGAATGTTATTCTTCCACTAGTTAGCCAACGAAAATATGGTCCTGTCGACAATATTTGGAAACTTTACACTGAAAAGTGGCCGAGACGTTCACAAACGAATTTATTAGGAACAAAAATAGATCAGACTTTAACTTCGTAATGCTGTAACGTTGTTTTGATGAATGCGCAGCGATATTCAACATATGCGACATAAATCTTTATAAAAAAGGTTTTTTACAACCGTATCCATAGTTAAACGACAAAGGATTTAATACGTATATAATACAAATTTAACTTATTTAAAATTTTATTTCAATGAAGGAGAGTAAATTATTTGACGACAAGTATATCTATCAACTGTTGCCTCGTGCTAAAAATACACACATTTGGATGGCCTGATAAAAACTTACGTCAGACAATTCTTTCCTCGCTTATAAATTCGAAAGTAACTTTGTCTGTCGCTTTCACAGCTAAATTGCTGCACCAATTTCAATTAATTTTGCCACGGAGATACCTACTTTGATTCTTGAGAAAGGACATAGGCTACTCTTTATCGCAGCAACCGATACACACGCGGGCAGGGCCACGAGTAAAGGCTAGTATAGTATAAGCATCCATACCAAAAGTAAATTACCATAGCGATTCTGTATTCAGTGACTTTATTAGGTAGCCTCACTTATAAGTAATATAAATTGTAACGCACAGATTCTCGTATCGTATCGTATAACATTGTAAACCAACATGAACAAGTGACATCATAACCCAATAATATATCTAGTTATATCACTATAAATTCGTTAGTCCAGTTAAATTCAATTTGTTATAGTGGTTGCTACTAGTGTTTCATATAATTATATCACTACAATGTAGTTTGATTAAAGGGAAAATATGTATGGTCTGAAAAGTGAAAAAAAAACTAACGATTTATATTAATTTTTTTGGTAAGTATTTACTATTTTTGTGAACAGTGTGCATTACTTTTAATGTTTTATTTGTTTGCATTAATGTGTATTAAAATCTCAATATTTTTGTTTATATAATTTTATATGAATTAAGTTAATTATTATGTTTATTTTAAACACCAATACTACCCATGATTTTGTGTTTCTACAGTCGATTCGTCCATAAGGCCGCCATTTGTGCCATACTACACATGATCATTATATTGTTTAGCTCAAATATAACTGTAGCAATTGGTGTTTAATAAAGTTTATTATATTCTATTCTATTTTTCTAGGTGACAAGATTTCTCCTTAGAAGGAAAGTTTTCCTCTTCTAAACCACGCTGACCAGACGAGTTGTTAAACGATTTGTTAAAGTCTTGTCTTCTCTTTGCAGTGGCAAGAGGTTTATTTTCAGTAGTGGTTTATTAGAAGCTGTTGATGTGATAGATGGTGTATATTTTATTTAATATTTTGCTGTGTCATATTAATTTGCATCTAATATTGATGCTGGTCTCAACATTTCAGAATTTCATCTCATTTCAAGTTCTTTAAAATGCATTGCGCACTCATAATGCAATATGTTTTAGCACATTGGAAAGAAAATATCATAGTCGAGATAGTAACTATACTGTAACACATGGGAAGTTGTTCTCTATCCTGTGAAATAAATTAGTACATTGTTTCAACTTACTCAATAACTTCATAATCTAGGTACGCGATAGACGAACTGTGTGAAACCTGCTCAAAGACAATAGAATGATACCTTAGAAATGGTTGTGAATGCTTGGAAGTACTTGATATTATTTTTATTTGGTATTATTTTAATAAGGGTATGGTATTTTAAAATATATACTTTAATAAAAACTGGGAGGGCACATGAAGGAACTTTGTGCATGAATTAATCTTGCTAGCACCCTAATGTACCAAAAGAAGCGAATAAATAAAGACAGGTTTACTATCAAAATATTTTTTATGATTGATTATAAATACTTTAATATAAATTACTTAGTTTACCAGTTTCTGATAAAGTTTCAGATAGTTATCTGCCTTGTAGCCCTAATTAACAGAATTAGTGATGTGAAGTAGAACTGATTAAATTTATTCTAAGATCATCATCATCATCAGCCTATCGCAGTCCACTGCTGGACATAGGCCTCTCCAATTTCATGCCACTTAGTTCGATCTATGGCTTCTCGCATCCAGCACCTGCCAGCCGTCCTGCGCAAATCATCGCTCTACCTGGCCTGTGGACGGTATCATGGCCACATGGTATTTCTGAAATATTCTGTTATTCTTAATACTGTGCTGTACATGTTTGTTATCATAAATTACTGTTGTATATTTTTGTGTTCAGGGATTCCCGCAACGCATTGATTACCTAGTTCTTACTAACATAATTCACCTATATGGTATTAATGGTGGCATAAAAATGTAAGTAGTTTGGTACCTTCTAAGGTGTTTACACACTAGCAAGGTGGAAGTAAGCCTGGTGTCGATAGCATATAAACGCTATCAAAACCGGTTTGTTAACAGCGGGCCGCAACTGGTTTGTCACTTCCGTAGTTTAAAAAATTAAACATATGAAGCGAGCGATGGTACGAGAAATATTAACAAATCAGAAATTTAAGAAGAAAAGAACAATAATCCTAATCACGAAATATACTAATAATTGCAATACAATTGATCGATGACAGTAGGATTTCCGAAACAAAATTGCAAATAATATAATTAAACAAACTCGACAGTTATTGATCATTGCCACCACAGTACTTATAAATATACATATTTAATGTGGACATAATATACATATAGAGTTGACAATACTGGTGTGCTTAAGCGCTCAGACCAGGATTACGGCCAAACAATGTTACTGCAGTATTATCATCTTTGCTTTTTCCCGGTTTTATATATGCAAACAAAAGCCCACATTTTAATTGAAAAATACTCACGCAATAAATGTATTAAGCTATTGGCTTTATTGTTGAACTATTTCAATCATAAAAATAAAAAGAATTTGCTTACTTTATGACTGATTCTGTGATAGCCAACATTTAAAATCTACATTTTATCTTTACATTACACCTGCAACATTGTCTTTACTAGCGCAGGTGTATACTAGGGAATCCTATAATGTATGGAATGTAATTTATATTAGTAAAGAATATTATTATTATTACCATAAATAAATTATATCAATAATGTAGTTAATTTAATTACAGTTCATTTGTTTGCTTCTTTAGGTAGTTATTTATTACAAACTTATGAACATTGTAGATATGAGAATAAGTACAATATCATTAATAACACACTTAAATAGGAGCAAGTGATAGTGAAGTCTACCGCCCTATATGTACCCAACATAACCACGGCTACACAGAAAATCGTCGTTGTTAACAATTTTTTCGCAGTTTTTCACGGAAGGTTCAACTTTAAGTGCCTCAAGTTAGGAAGGTTGTCCGTGTGGTGATGGATCAAGAATACCGAGTGACACAACCCCTATCTATCCCGCAAGTGTCATAAGAGCCGACTAAGGGAGCAAACTGTGCAGGACAACGGCAGTGCAAAAAGAGGCATTGAGAGAGAGCTTGACATAAATATTATACCAATCGGCAACGTGGTAGAGTTGAACAAAACTTACTTTTCAAGGAGAGGCCTATGAACGGCAATGTACTATTGAAGACTTTTGATGATAATGTAGTTAGGGAGGGACATAGTTCTGGGAGGGGGGACGCCTCTCGGTGCTGCAGAAAGTTCCGACGTACTTTATGCCTGTAAACCTGAAGTTCATGTCTATGGGCTGCGGTAGTCACTTTCCATCAGGTAAACCATCTCCCCTTTGCTCGTTAATCAAACATTATTTTATTAGAGCAAATTTTTTGTCCCCTGTAACGTTTTGACTTGTATTTTATTTCCTATTTGTTTAAATATATATCTAAATACATCTAGATATCCTAATTTGTATGGTATTTTATCGTAACAATGGTGTGCGTGCATCGATAGACTGGAATTAAGCCGGTTCGTAGTTTCCAATATTGTCAGCAATGCATATAACACCATCAATATGTCGCACTCTGTCTGACTAAATGGTTGATGTGATTTAATCGAAATTGTTAGTTTGTCTGATGGAACACCAAACAAAAATAAACATTATTATCTTTTACACTTACTTTATTCTGACTAAACTTTTTCTCATTGACAACCTTACAACAATAACATTTAAACCAACGAAGTTAAAACTGTATGAAGAGCTGTTGCTTTAGATCAGTTTAGGTGCATAAAAATATTAGTAATCTTTCAAGTAGAGGTTTATAAATTAAAAAAAATGTACTGGGTAAACTAGTTTTTTTAATACCAAGTAAATATATCAAATGTATAACAATGAAACTGGACAGGCTGCCGACATAAATTTCTGACTAGTTAATAGTTGTACAATATGAACCTAATGAATTACATACCAAATGGCCCTAAGATATACTCTTTTGTATAATTAGTTTCAGGTAATAATTTTAGATAATCAGATTAATACAACGGTGTTCAAGCTTTAGTAGAAGGACTACTTATTATAGATTGATAATTAAAAAATACCGAAACTAGTCATCATCATCTTCGTCATATTTTTACCCCTTTTCTAAATTTACTTGAAGTCGGTGCAATGAGCTTTCTTTTTTCATGTCCGACATCTCATCCCATGATACTGTCATTTCATTGCGAAATTTTACTGTTTCTTTTACGATCGCTAGGCTGCCTGACGTCAACCCTAATTGGCAACTTAATCTTTACTATTTATAATGATTTATTTATCTCTCAAAATATATTAAAACTTGTTACAAATCTATTTTACGTCCTATATTTTACTATTTTCAATGTACCTCCTGGCGCAGTCGAGTAATGAGTCCTCATGAAGAAATCAAATGTTAAATAGATGCACAAAGTGTACAAAAGATTATTGAGGTCTAAAAATTGAGCACTGGCTTTAATAACTGAGAGAATTGCAATACAGGATAGCTATACTATAGTCACCCTGTGCGAATTTCCGCCACGATGTTAGCCAGTCCTCAGTGGGGCGTAATTGAATCACAATACGCTATCAACAACTATTTGTACTACATTAGAGTTAGAAACAAGACTTTAGTCAAGAATACTCGTCTTTTGTTCTGAAAAATCGTACCGATGGGTCACATAATGGATAAGACTCCAAAGTCAAGTGCATGCAAATAGTACTTAGTAATATTCTTTGAGGTTTGTAAGCCATTATGAACTATTAAACGACCGCGTTCCGCAACACAATTATATATATCTCATGGAAATGAATAAGTTTTATAACGCAACGGTTTAGTTTATACGATTAATAGGAATTATTCACTTCTGATTTGCTTGACCGAGTTAAACTCGTGGTTGCCGCTCGGTCATAATCGTCTTTCAACCTTAAAGACTAAACCACTAAGCACTTGACCACGAAACCTGACAGAAACATCTGACTATTCAAAGGCTGAGCTAATCTAAGACTGATCTACAAATGTCCAGGCTTTATCGATTAAAATTTGTTTAATACCAAGGGAGTGGCAAAAACTAATTTGATAGTATTATGAATAGCTTTTTTAAAATTCTAGTAATTTAAGGATGATTCTATTAGTAAGATCCACGTCAATTTAATATGTGTAATGTATTTATATATTTTATTATATCAATATTTTTCACACGTTTCTAATTAGAATAAAAAAAATATAAATCAATTTTAATAAATCAAATTTAAACACGATAGTTTCACAATATGGATTTTTGAAATAGTTAAAGCAATCAATTAAAGCAAAGTAGTCAATTAAAGCAATTGACTACACGGTTGGCCTAGTGGTTTCAGTGGTCGCCCCACCACTTCCTACTGCACCGAGTGTTGTGGGTTCAAATCCTACATGGGACAACACTTTGTGTGATCCATAAATTGTTGTTCTAAGTCTGGGTGTACTTTGTGTCCGTTTCATGTATGTTTGTAAAGATCTGCGTGACACAGGAATGTATGTTCCTAATGCGGGAGTTGTCTTTTAAAAATAAATAAAAATTAAAAAAAACTAAATAAGGGTTTGTTCTCTGAAAAAAATTTAAATGGTATGCATTAAAGCATACACTGTGTGCGCTCATAAATTGAACCCAATGAATATTAAAATTCTGTAAGTATTATAAAAATCCTATTATTTCAAATTAAAAATAAACAAGTTCGAATAAAAAACTCGAAAACCACACACGCTATTACATAGATTGTATCAAAGAAATTGTCGCTATATACGGTCGTTTGCATGAAATAATGCTTAATTTCAATTCTGTATACATTAAGTGCATGTAAACTTGTATGGAACAGTGCCAATAAACTTCGATACAGATCGTTACTACGGTGTACATTACTGGGGTGCATCGATGACTCCACCGTATTGATTATGCTAATTTTATTATCAAGACTTTTTAAGTATTCGATAGAATAACCATAATATTAAACATACTGTAAGCCAATAAAACCCATTCAAGCTCACGAGTCACTTAGCTTTAACAAAGTTTTCTACAAATTGTTGTATGGATATAAATCTGAAAACAGTTTCGTTGTTTTATCGTAAGTAAAATAAGATTGAAACATGTGAGAGAAAATATACCGCTTCGAAAGTAAGCAGCGATTTTTATTTGATATAGAATTTCCGATGCCACGAACATTATACTATGTAGAACAAAAGTAACAATAAAATTTACGATCATGTTTACCTTGCTCATATATAAGTTTGTTTATCATGAAAACTTGAAGGGGAACGTGTATCCTCGGGTTATGAAAGCGGATAATTTTGTTTTAGCAACACCAACAAGCGATTTAACTTAATCTTAATATTAACTTTTATTAGTAAATAGGGCAATTAAAATTTTAATATATACTTACGTATGCGCATATACGAAGTATATGCGTCAATATCAAATATCACAATATACACGGACATTTCCCTAGAAAAACTAAATTGTTGATACTCACAATCAAGGAAATCATAAATTTTATATTTAAGAATATTCGTAAAGCAATATAGTAACCATATTTTGAAGGTTTTGTTCAGGTATGTAGAAAGAGTAGAGTAGTAGTAGAGGGCAAGCAACGATGGCGCGGTCGGTACCTGGATGGGTGACCGCTGGTGGCATGTTACCATGAGCGTCTCCGTGATTCGGAGGTCACGTTAAGCAGTCGGTCCTGGTTGTCATCATACGATAACAGTCGTGAAGCTTAGTTGGAGGCCTTCGGGCGGCTTAAAAAAAAAACATCCAACGGCAAGATATACGTAGCCACAACGTATTCTTGCCAGTCCCCAACCCGCACTTGGCCAGCGTGGGGACGTATGGCCTTAACCCACTCCTGAGAGGAGACCCGAGCCCAGCAGTGGGACATTATGGGTTGTTGTTTATGTAGAAAGTAGTGTTATCTTAAAATTTTGTTTATTATCATTACAGTTTTTGTAGCAGTAACGTCATTTCTTATATTATCCATAGTAGTTTGGAGTTTTGAATAGAAGAACTTTAAGTTCATATCGATACTAACGTGTTCATGATGTACACCTATGTCATGGACTAACCGCTGTTAATTTTAAACATAGTTGCGTGTAGCCCGCTCCTTAATCTGTGCTCCATTAACAGGGACCATTAATCATAGTTTTAATAACAATTTAACCCCAACCAGATTAATATATCTTCATTTATTCACATGCTCGTACGCGGCGAGCTGGACTTATCAACTTTTATCATTCAAATTTCAGTGAACACGTTTTATAGAAAATCGAAGCCGCAACAAATACGCGCATTCTTCTTATACATGTCGTATCTATTATAATGAATTCAAGTGCAACTGTTACAAATGTAGAACTCAGCTTTTGTTGTTTACCCATTGTGTACAATTAAACGTGGAAAGATGTAATAATCTCGAATGTTTCATTGTTGTTTTTTAACTGTGCAGAGACACATGCGGGGTCATAATAAATAATAAGTGTGGTGCTGTAGCGCGAACATTTTAGCCTCACAATGAATTGAATGTCAAGTTTAAACGTAGGGTTGTACCAAACTTAGTTAAGCGTGTGTCGTGTGTGCAACGATGACTAAAATTCGGGGTGTACCATTATTTATTACAGTATAATATTTAGCTGTAGTCCACCATTTATGGAACGCTATTTTTTATGAATTATTTTTTATTAACGGCCATAACGGGTCATTATAAAGCATTGAAATGATGGGGTTGTGCGTAATTCATTACGACTGTTTGTTATTCTCACGGTCTTGTTTATTTTTATGAGAATAGTGTAAATGAATTATACTATCGTATTTAATACTGATTCTCAGCACATTTTTGCAATATTTAGTTTCTCAGTTCCAATGGGTTTTATTAAACATATTTAGAAACAGGCAGTATCAAACCACACATTATTATTATTTCTATCGTTCTCTCAAAAATATTACAACATGTACATATTCTGGTGCTATGAGAAAGCATCATTGGTATTTTGCAAAACTCTACTTAAGTTCCAACTAAATGATTACATGTTACATACCGTGCTCATATATTTGAAAACTCACCAATCTTTCTACAATCATGACACCGAATAATACATAAGCAGCTACAGTATCTAATTAACTGACGATCACAAACCCAACTGCTTTAATCGTACTCAATAATGTAGCAGTAAATTGGCTGAACAACCTCACGGAGTGAAATTACCAGTTTCAAATTACCACAGTTTCTATATTAGGGGAATATTACAGTGAGTAAATCGATTGTATCGAAATATTCCGAATAGCTGAAATGTCTCCCGGGGTCAGCCCTTAAATTATAGGTTTGCTCGAAGCTATTTAACTGTAACAGTAACTATTTTCACTAATAAGTCGTGTCAATTGTCGAATAGTATTCTCACAGTCGATTGTACCATATGCTTGGTATAGGTGCCCTGCGGGAGTTGACTTAGTATATTTTTGTTCACAGCATTTGGTTAGAGGATTATTTATTCAATGCTGGTTTGGGTACAACTTTGTGTGCTCGAATCGAGTTTTGTAAATTCGATTCGACAACTTCCTTCATGAAGTGACAGTAATTATAAATTGACAAAGTTCGGAGAGACTTAGAATTAAGCTACCTACTTAAATGTATCTACTCAATAATTTCTTGTATTATGTACACGCAATGTTAAACAACTTAAATTGCTATGATTGCGTTTATCCATGTTTTTACTTAATATTCCAAGAACGTTTAACATTAAGTACCTATTACCTACATGTACTTAAAAAAATACATTGCGGAACCAAACACAAGCGTGCTACCAAAAATGTACATACTTTATTTGACCTATTTCAAATTACGGACTGATTATGTTATTACAGCTATTATTTACTAGAAAAGGGTCTCGTAATTTTTAAATTACAGTTCTCTTAAACGAAATTCAAACTGTTATACATGCAAAACGTTCCCTCTTATTATCTCCACGCTAACATTCTAATATCATACTTCCTTCGAAACATCTCCATCGAAGCATTTCATTAAACCTCAGTTTTGCAGTTATACATCATGCGTAACCCGATTGTATTAATACGTGGTGTATGTGTGCGTAATAGTGAGGCCCCAACGCACAACCGGCACCCCTCGTGTTTCATTAAATACGTTTCCGCATATCACGCACTATGTCATTTCCTTTCACAGGCATGTGTACACGCTATATCGATATCGATATACACATACTTTACTGACTGTTCAATGATATCATACTCATTATTTTTATATTGTCGAATATGAAAACATGTATTTAAATATATAAAAAAATTATTAACTAGGGAAGCTAAATATGGACAAGATTTTTGTTAAAATAAGATTATGTAATTTATTTCATTGCATTCCTTACACTTTTAATAATACACTTGACTAAAACATTCCAAGTTCTTTTCTGTGCTAATTTTAATAAAAAAATAAAGGCCTATGAGATATAAGGATCTCTTTAGAAACCTTTTAGTGTTTGCAGAAAAAAATTATTCGTTTTATTTGCCTAAAAAATATATGTCGGTGTTTAATAACGAGTTGAATTGATAAGTCATTTAATAGAACACCCAATGATAATTGCATAAGTCAGTTACGAAAACTACTTTTTTTTTCAATCCTTCAATAGGACTGTAGCAACAGTAACGAAAGGTTTTATTTAAATATTAATTAAAACTTATCTCTAATGTGGTATCGATAAATTTAGAACCGATTTAAATTTGAGCAGACATCTCTAACATGTAACCATGGGAAGCTATATATGCGGATTCAATCAAATCCACAGAATGGTAATATTATTGGCTTGGAACATTTATTTGCCGTCGTAATTAATTTGTTTTGAGCAATGTAGAGGAACGGGCCACATAATCCTCCAACACAAAGGGAGGATCCTCTGACCAGGCGAAGTGATCATACCTGGAGGGCCATTGCCCAACGGTTGAGGCTGGAGCGGTCGCTTCCTGCATGTCGTGTATCCTTGTTGAGGCCGAGGTTGCTCGCTGGCTGAGACTTGCTGTGGGAGTGAACGTGATGGTGGCGAGGTGATGCTGCTCTGCTGTTGATTTGCTCCTTCAAAGGCTGCCTCCAATCACGTAGGGGTCTCACCACTTTGGAGGAATGGGTGTCATGTCCCTCCAACACAAAGGGAGGATCCTCCGACCAGGCGAAGTGATCATGCATGGCGGGCCACTGCCCAACGGTTGATGTTGGGAAGTTGTATATATGGTAATCGGCGCGAGAACATTTATTGCGCGATGCAGGATTGGTAGCTTCTTCGTACACTACGTTACTTCGTAATTCAGTGTATCTTCGGTAGATGGCGTTGTCATATGTTTTTGTTGCCGCTGTATGTGGAAGTCGCCACAAGCAACTTTGTTAATATAAAAATTAAACCTCAAAGTTATATAACGGAAATATGTTAAATGTATCAAAAACATCGGTATTATTTTAGATGAAATTAGCTGTAAGAAACAGACTCGGGTTTTAAAAAATACTTATAAAATTGAGTTACAGTATTTTATGATCAAGTAACCCACATTTTATTGTAACACACTATATGGCATATGTAATTGATCACACACTCATTCAAAGACTTTGGTTGGGTACTTACCCACTACTTTTTCCATATTTGACTTTAAGATAGAAATTTCAAAACGAGCCTTTTTTCATTTGAAAACCACTATGAGTCATCAACAAAAACTTTGATTTTGGCCTCACCTCCCTGAATGATACTTACTAAAAATAACCACGAGGTATTCCGATATGTGAGTTCTATTGCACGGATCTTGACTATATCCTTGGGAGGAAGTCCACAAAATCTCCGGCAAATCTTGAATATATTTCTGTGTAGCTTTATATTTCTTTATAATTCTCATTAAATACACGATTACAATACATCTACAGTTGAAACAAATAAACACATAAATATTTATAAATTAACACAAAACTTCAAGATTGCCTTCTATTGGGATTCTATTCGGAGAATTCTCTTTAAACATTCCTTTGTATTTAGAAGACGCTTCTAATTGACTCGAATAAATTACAATTTTCTTAACAATGGTTAATCTAATTTTACTATAATTACAATTCTATGTTTCTAGAACTAAGCAAGAGCTTTAATTACACATAATGATTCCCTTTGATTAAGATTTAGAGAAGAATTTAGGCACTATTTTTATATGAAATCGCTTATTTTTATATTAATAGTGATATCCTCCCACATCTCACACAGTTCTCTCTTATCCCTAACAAGGCAGAGCCTGTGCCCTGTTCCGTGTCCACTCAATAACTTGCCTGCCTTTTTTAATACATGCTACTTTCTAAAAAGAAGCCTCCATTTAGCGTATTGTAGACAATAACTCCCAGAGGTAGTGCAAATGATATTGCTATTAATCAAATATTTTCAGTGTCTAAGAGGACTCATAACACAAATAGTACACTTTGTCGCCGCGCTGAAGATCTCAAGAGTAGCCCATGTCCTTACACAATCATCAAAGTATATATATGAAAAATTTTATTGAAATCATGATAATTTAAAGTTAAATTGTTGGTATATACTCTACTATTTTGACCAAAAGACATAATGACTAGCACTACTGAGTTTAGCTTTGAGCCTTAGGTACTATGTGTCAATCGAGGCCGATTGATTAAAGTGCTCCCCGACACATAGAGCAGTGAGGTTTCAAGGCCTCAAGATTGTCGAGTAACCTCGTTGAGTAATGCAATCAATCAACAAATGTACATACATCTGCTATACAATGACTGCAAAACAATCAAAGATAAAAAACATAGATTACAGTCAGAATATTTTATATTTAAGCGATAGAATGAATAAATTTAAAAGCAGGGTTGAAAACAATGGTCACATTCGTCACCAAAAACCCCAGTAACCATAGCGATTACACACGCCCAAACAACACTATCATCCCTATATCAGTAACGAAACCGTTGTTGCGTATTACAATTAAAAGTGAGGGTTTGACAGGAATTTTAACTCACGTTTATCTATTCACTAGATTGGTTTCTATACAGATTTCGGAAATTATTTGAAATTGTGTTCCCATGCCGTTTGGTTAGTACGGGCTGGTCGGAAAGCTATCCACTCCCCCTCAAAACAACCCTATTTCACCCGTATGTGGATTACGCACCGTTCAACACTTTTGATGTACATGTCTATAATTAGAAACTCGCTTACGCTAGAAATGAATTAAGAACATAATCTGCTGTTTAATTATTAAAATTTGACGTGACTCACTTCGCTTTGTGAATATTATAAGGGGCGGAATATAGGCACCTTTTACATTATATTTTGGTAAACACGATACCTTTATTGTAATATGATAAAGAGTTTGTAGACTTTAATGTAATATTAAGGTTTATTATAGTTAATAGGTTAATATTTATTTTGTATATATTAGATACAGGGTATTCATGAAAATGGTACACTAGCTTTATATACGTTTTCACACTAATTTCTATTATGGAATCGAAAATAACTCTGTCTGTCTGTTTTGCTTTTACGATCAACCGCATCGTGATAACTGATATAAACTCGGGCGGACACACGGGAAAAAGCTACTTTAACATAAACAAAAGCCTGAATATTTTTACATAATAAGGATACTGTTTTATATATACATTTTATATTTGTGTTAAAAAAACTTCTCGTACCAACTACTAGAAGAGAATAATAAACGAATGTTTTAATAGGCGTCTTACATAAATATTAAGCTCATTTATTTGCTGTATTTCAAAAAATATCTACACAAAGTTACCATATTTATAGGAAAATAATAAAATATCTCAATAAACAAGGCAATAAATTATAACGTAACATCCTTAACCTTTTTAAAACATATTTAAATTATAATAAGACGGCTTACCATAAGTAACACAGTTAATAACTTGTTCTTTAATAAGATATAACATTTGACGATGAGGAGAATTAATTTTGATGTTTAAATTACTTTAAATCCAAGTTTATAGTCTATAAAATATACTTTGAAAATTAATAAACTTTATAACGTATGTATAACAATATAGGATGTAGAAATCATTGAAAGGTGGATTCGGACCACCATAAAAACGTAAGTCGTTTTATAAGTTTATCATTTCATAATGTATGAGGCGTGGATGCTAATTGGGACGTCGAAGACCACCATGGGAGATCTTGTCGTTTCCACACAAAGTCCACATTAATATGTACGACGTTAAAGGCTTATTAAGATTATTTTATCGCAAAAATATGAATGTGAAAATGGTATTTAAACTGATATTAATGATTAATCAAAGTCTGATCAATTATATTTATGTTTCATAAATTCATACAAATATTATAAATTGGAAAGAAACTCTGTATATTTTTTTATTTATATACTAAATGCACATGAAGTACAAAGGCGGACTAAATGCCATTAAGCATTATCTATCAGTCAACCTTCAGGTGTTGCAGAAATATTTTGCGGCAGGTGCAAGGACAAGATTTTGGACTCGGACCAATAAAAATGATGCAAATACTAGATAAACATATACAACTACATATATAATAGATACACAATATAGACAAACATACACGCATACATACACATATATATATATATATACATACATTAACACACACACGTATATACATACACATGCATACATGATGGTATGGCGGTTTGGCTTGTCAGCATAACAAACAGATATATAGCCAAACCACTATATCGATTTCAATGAAATTGGAATGGAGATACTTTGATTCTTGAAGAAGGACATAGTCTACTTTTTATTGTTAAACAATGTACGCGCAGGCGGAGCCGCAGGCAACAGCTAGTTGAATATATAACACAGTATTCCGGTAGTATATACAGTATATACCTGAGTATTGCAATATTAAATTCAAAATAGGCATTATATAATGTGATAAATATACAAATTAAAACTTACAGTGCCTTCTTATTATCGTAATAATAGGTACAGAATATCAATAAAATAAGTTCTGATATTACAGATGTTATCTTTTATATTATATAACTTGGCTTCATCCCATTGAAATATTTTAGGTACTAAATAACTATATTTAGTACATCCAGACAATTAAATTTAACTATGAACATAAATATATGGTATAATATAGTTTATAGCGTGTAGGAAACGAACTCGCAGCCATAGACAACTAATGTCTCCATTTTTATTTGTAAAAAACTCTTAGTTTATGAATATAATATAGTTTTATAAGATTTATGGTGATTCATAAATATGTACTTATTAGACATCGTATATATTTAGAACAGTTTGAGAGAGAAAAATTATTCAAAATTTGTTCTGTTATAAGCTTTTGAATATAGTTTATCAGATAATTCATATTCATAATTAATTAGGCACTAGTTTGATTTTAAACTTAATAGAAGTGATGAGTACTATTGTTTTATGATGTTATGTATGAGTATGAGTTTAATTACCACACAATTATGTACATCTCTACATAGTATAAAATCAATTCGCTTCCGATGTCGCTTCGCTTAGATATTTTAAACAACTTTATGGATTTTAATGCAGTCTTCTGCAATAGATAAAGTGATTCAAGATGAAGGTTAAATGTGTGTGTAATACATGGACATCGTAGTAGAGGAAAAACGAGAATATCAAAGACTAGTTTTAATATAAAGAACGCACGCGCAAAGCGCCTGCGCTATGTTTCACCGAGTGAGTGAGGATACCGGAGGCCCATAATCCAACCCTTCCCCTCATCCCCCTCCCCATCCTCCAAGGCCGGCAACGCACTTGTGACGCCTCTGGTGCTACTGGTGTCCATGGCCGCCGGTAATCGCTTACCATCAGGCGATACGTCTGCTCGTTTGCCTCCTATTCCATAAAAAAAAACATAATTTTCGTAGATTCATAGTGAGCTCAACAAAGCAGTCGCTTTAGCTGAATATGGCTGTGAGACTACAGTTAGCATAGTACAGATTGATAGAGTTGTTAGAAAAATGTATTTCAAAGTTAATCTTTATTCCATAAAATTATACAAGGTCTTCTTTAAGGAATCTCATTATGAAATTTTTAAAACCGTTGAATAAAAATTAATTGTTACTAAAACGAATGTACAGTTAATCTTAATCAGCAGATAGCTTGGATCCATAACCCGGGTTGGTTCAATATTTACATGCACGGAACGAGTTCTGTACAGTCAATATTAGGTTTGCCATACAAATGAATACATTCTGACACAATGGAGCTTCCATTTTGACCGCTGCGTTTATGTTTGCACAGACAATTCTCCCTCCACTCGTCCATACCACCAAAGTTTTAATGTTACTGTAGTTTCTTTATTTTATAGGTTCACATAACCTTTATGACTTATCAAAAATATGACAGTATTTTTATATTTATTATAATATAATATTAGGATTTTGTTCTTTATTATTTTGAAAGTCAAGTATTTTTTAACTCCATCTAGCGACAGTGCAACACTCTAATATCAACAAAACGCGCACAGATCAGAAATAATTGACCAATTGATGATTAAAAAATATAATAAATAACAAAAAACTATCGATGATAAAGAGACCAATGAACAATATAATCGAATAGTAAACAGAATTTTTGCAGTCAAAATTTATTCTGAAATGAGCTATAGCCAGTTCCTCAAGCTACATCTCGTTAAATATATTATATGAAACTATATAAACTAAGAGTTTATATAAATATACTTATATTAAGTAAACTTACAAAGTGTAACTCAATAATCCATTCGAAGTCATAAATGTTCACGCGAGCGCGAAGATGAGGTGTTAACTGATCTAGTTTGAAGTTTCACTAAAGCAGGTGGTACAAAGTACAAACTTGTTGGGACAAGTAATCAAACTGCAGTAGCGGTCCCACTTCGCTTAGCTACATCCTAATTGGTTCATTATTTATTAATATTAAAAGTTACTAATTTGTTTAACGCTTAGATCACCGCAGTAACAATCTTTAGAATCTTCACAATGTTTTATGAGATTTGTGTTTGTGCATAGTTAGTTACACACCCACGCACACACACACACACACACACACACACATACACACACACACACACACACACACACATCATCACATAACAAAACATGATTGAAAGTTTACAATCTTACTAAGTTGGCATCAATTTCTTTATTTTCTGAATTGATTGATTGAAGATTGTAATTATCTGTTGATTATCGTAAATCATTAAATTTGAAAGGATTCAATTTATATAGCACTAAGCTTCGAAATTAAGTAAATGAGAATAGACGACGCATTGTCAATTTATGGATTTAATTGTGCCCAAATTGGGATATTAAATTATATTAGAGTTTGCGGTGTTCAATATTTCAAGTGGGAAATAATTATATTTTACGCCACGGTATGTCTACAGATTATGATGTTTCAATTGCTATATATTTCAAAACAAAAGGCATTTTCAAGTAAGTTCGTTATTAATAATTATAAATAAAAGATAACACTGACGAGCCTTTTAGCATTTACTACCCACTATTGGGGTGTGGAGTTGCAATAATCTGTTTTGTTTTTAAAGTCCACTAGTGTCACAGTAGATTTTTAAGACATAAATAAAAGGAGAATAAAAAGTATCTTGATTAAAAATGAAATAGTATGTGGATCGCACAAAGTATTACCCTATATAAGATTCAAACTCACAACACACAGTGAATCTTACAAACAATTCTTCACAATTTAAAAAAGCTTTAATGATAAACTGTCCATGTTTGATATAAAACTTAAAATTATTACTTTGATTGCTTCTAATTAAAATATTTACGTATTAATAATTTATTTTATTTTTTCTGATTCTTGTTTTGCTTGTATTGATTCTAAAGTACTTACTTAACAACACAGGATATGTCGACATTGTTTGTAAAATGAGACACTAGGAAAATATGGATGAGATTAATAGATCTTAAACATATCTTGTGAAGTTTATACTTAATTGTTTCTACTCTACACTAAATATACCTGGGAATCGAACAGATACCAGGCTGGAAGCCTTCCATTGTACTATTGGGACGATAATTATCTCGTCAACTACAAAATAGAAACAAATAAAATTTAAGTGTCTATTTTTGATTTCAAATTAACAGCTTTTCCCTAAATGCATATATTATGCGCTAACAACTTACATTATTTGTAAAAAAAATTGTCTGTCAGTCTTTTTCTTGCGGTTAATCTCTGGAACAACTGGACCTATTTTCAAGAGGCTCTTACTCGCAGATGCTATTTTCAAAAGAAGTGACTTAAGCTACTTTTGTTTAAGACCACTAGCGACCCGCGACTTTACCTTTACACAGTTAATATTGTAAAGGTGAAACAACAACCACGGATAGCACCGCGGATGCAGCTAGTAATATGTAAGACTAGTTCTAAGAAACTATGTAGATTATACCGTATATTATTACACCATATTTTCTGCTATACAGGAGAGGCTCAAGGATAACATGAAGTAGGATTTGTTATCAAAAAGGAATGCAAAAAAATATAGATAACTACGTGGGTTTATCAGATTATTACAGAGAGGAGCCATGCCCTTAACACACCTTTTTATATATTTTGTAATATAACATAACAAATGTTTAGTTTAAATTCAATGTAAGTGCATGGAAATAAAAGGTTTTGTATTATTATGTAATTTATTATTAATGCTGTCTATTTGATTATCATATTGAGAATCTAATATAAAATCAGAAGTATGTTTTTTTATAATGATTAGCACATGGTAATCATAACAAAAAATACATATCTGTGCTCCCCAAAGACGATGCTTCTATTACACTGTCACAGATGGTTCAATTTACTATAATGCATAAGAATATATTATTCATAATCAAAATTCATACCTAGTGACACCCTTAACTTGACGATGTAATTTCTAAGTTGTTTTTGTAAATAATAAACAGAAAACGTTCAAAGCATTGTTTCTGGTCTCTTCTGGTCTTTGCAACTATCCTTTTTAGACATCTACACAAGGTTCCTGTTCTCTCTTATAGGTCCTGTATTAGTACAGTGGTCCAAAATTGAGAGTCAATGATAAGAGAGAAATGAAAGTAAAAGTCTTTTTATAGAACAGACAAACAAAACTTTCTTGTCTCAATTACTTGAAATGTAGAAAATAAAATGGAATACGAACGATCGTTATTTTATAGACCAGCGATAAAATAATACGTGTCAGCAGTTTTTGTAATACTCAGTATCAATCCTACTACCTTCATATTTATGCAGACGGATTAAAAAAGGTTTCCATCATACGAGTATAATATTATTATTCCTCACAGTTCCTCAGAACTTAGGGTAGAGCTATTACTCATCTTTTTCCCGTGTCGAGGGCTCGTTTTTATTGCTAGACGTGAAAAATACCAGAAATTTCATCCGGTCCGTTCAAAGTAGCCGGATTAATTCAGAAGGCACTTATTTCAAATTGGATTTCACTCAAGCCCGCGACTCTGGCGTCTGCCTCGCGTCGCCTTCATTTCCTTTTAATGGTGCCCGACTTGTTCTTTTTATTGATCACTTTTCAATGTCAATTCTTTTCTTATCGATTGATAAAAAACTTTAATTTAAAAGTATTTGTTCAGTACTCATATCAGCATTCACCTTTATTATAATAAATACAAATAATAAGTTAAATAACCTAATAAATTTTATAGGGGTCATTTAATTCTAATGAATTCTGTTAAACGGAGAAGTAAAAATATGTCTATTGAAGTATCGTTAAATGGTTGAGTGATACGACTACCGGTTCATCTGTGTCTGTGGTCAGTGGACCGCAATGGCCTACAATAGCCAAGGGCGTGAAGGGTAATCGGTCAAAAGATACCACTCCATCCCAATCTATCACAGTATAATAATGTATCTACCCTATTTTATCCAGATCGTTCAATAAGAAAATATATTAATATTCAACATATTCATAGCTCAGATTCTTGAACATAAAATATATACTTAAATAAACTAGTAATAACTATTTGTACAGAAGTATTATATATATTTTCTATATCAATCAACAATATGAGAACGAGTACACGGTATGTTGTTCGTTCGTAGGCTCTTCTTATAAAGTATGTCAAGAACATTGACCTCAGTTCTATAGGGGTTCTCTTTAAAACAACATGCTTTACCTATACGTGAGGTAAAGATAAATAGTGCTTCTGTTTATTCAAGTGCTCGTAGGTGGCACTTGAAGGAGTGAATACATTAACTTTTCATTGCATTTCAACATAAACAATTCTACTTCTTCGAGTAAGAAGGTTCCGTCGCATTTGCTTAAATGCAACCAGGTTAACTGTTGCAGACTAGGTACTGAAGAAAGTTACTAAGTCAAGTTGCGGCTTTGTTTTACCCAAACGAACTTTCACTGTTACGCCATGTAAATATTGCTTGAAGATACTATATACAATGTAATTGTTTAATTGAAAGTCTACTTCAAATAATGTAAAATTGTATAGGAAGTGGAACAATATGAAACGTTACGTTACTCATTTAAACTGACATATTAGAGTCCATCAGTGAAAATTATTCTTATTATCTTATTATTTAGACTACCACAAGCGACCTTAAAAAGCCCTGCCATTTATATGCCCAATCAAATACAGTGAATTCTGTTTCGACTATCACGTAAATAGTTTGAACACAATGAAATTTGTTTTAATATTTTGCTTTAAAACTGACATAAATGCATCAAATATATTTTAGTAAACACATCGTTTTAAAAGCCCAACAACCATTGTATTATGTATGAGTATCTCAATCCCTCATGTAATCTGCAGTACATATTACTGTTATTTCTATTCCCTTTTAAGTATACATTTTTAGGGTTATTATAGGTCTATAAATATTAGCATTTGAAGTTATGTATACTTTTAAAGTAAAGGTTATTTTCTTCTTTTCAGTGCACCATCGGAGCGCACTGCGTACACCTGGCTCCCAGACACCAGGATCGAGTTTTCCTCACCATACAGTCGACGTAAAAGCTCAAATTCAACAGTCTACGAGAGTGAATGATGGTTCGAGGGTTTCGAGCAACTCGAAGAAGCTCTACTCTGATTACGGACACTATAAGTGTGACACTATGGCAGTTTTAAGTGCCGTGATAAATACTAATGTTTCTTATTTGGACTTTGGACATCGCTATTCCTTCATCAGGAGTTAGTTGTAAATATTGGTTTACACTCTCACTGACAATTTTTATGCCATCCATTACACGTTAGGTATCTTCCGGTAATCTTTCGTATTAGAAATAACTTAAATTTTAAATCGTAATTTCCATCTTATGTAAACTCTTCACAATATTGTAAATATTTACAAAATATTTTCTTAAAATAAATATAGCTTTCATTATCATAAAAATGTTAGTTTTAACTGCAGAAACTATTATACTCATAGATATTTAAAACATCGTTTGAGCAACAGATGAGGAAGTACAATAAAATCTATGCAGGGTGTGAAATATTTTTGCCCATAAATTTGCTAATAAAACCGCGTCTACTTCCACTGAAACTTGATGAGAAACCGTGAAAACTTTCTCTTACTTGCCGAAAATGAATATTTATGACAGCAACGAGTAATGCGCCATTTATGGATAAAGTTTGAATGTTCCATCTACTTATCGAACCTAAGCAAATAGCATAATTACAAAATATGATACCTTTGTAACAACAATACAGTTAAATTTTGTTAAATATTAAGTTTATCATCGTTGACATATACTTACTTAAAGGCTTCATGTTATTAAGGTTTTCTTGGTAATATGGTGTTAAAAATATACGTATAAGTTAATTTTCTTTGTCACTTTAGGCTATACTTAAATTTAACTTTGTCGACAAGTCTCTTAATAATTTTTATAATCGTACTAACTACAGTTAAATATATTCCTAAATATACAAAATACGAATTATCATATAAATATCTAAGATATCATGTACAATTTGATGTTAATTAATATAACACCATCGATTGTTACTCATAGATAGCGATTATATTTTAATGTATAGGTAGATAGGTAATTGAGATTTGCTGTGATTTATTTACGTTTATTTTGTTATGTTTGCTCTTATTAAGCAATAAGATATAAAGCTAATCATAAGATTTATTTTTATAATGCATAGTTCCCATTTTATGGAATGATTGTACATTTTTTTTTTCCAATGTAAATATTCTAAATTAATAGTAAGTTTATAACTTAAGATTTTTGTTTTTCATCATTTATTGGCATATATCACATGAAGGAATGGAGTAAAATGGATTGGAAATCAAGACGAAAGAAAAAAAATTGAAAGATGGAAAGAATTGTATACCCGTTTATCTGTTTTTTTTATTACCCTCTTATCGCCCTATATTATTATTATAACCTAACTAATCTTATAATTCATTATTATATATTTTTATATCAGTACCATATTTTATCTTCTGAATATTATTAGCAATAAATCTGTCTAATTACACTACTCGTTATACTATAAGTCATACATATTCCCGAATACGTGACATCATAGTATTTTATATTTTAGATGTAAGAACTATTGTAAATTGTGCACAAGAATGAAGAAAGAAAGTTGTTTTAGAATATTCATATTAAAAATATGAATGCAATTGTAACTAATTCTGAGATCAATCTCTATCCATTAGTAAATTTCAACAATAGTCTACTATGTCACGAGGGTTATAATAGAGCATATACTACTGTAAAAATGCCTAATTTTTGTAAGTGGTAGGACTAGTTTCACGATCTTGTGATAAAGACTCGGATATATATAGACAAAATGTTAACTTATCTAAAAACAAATACAAATTTCGGTTTGACAGGTATTGGATAGAAACGTATATATCAGAAATACACATATTAATTAGTAACGTTTGTCTGTTAAATAGTATTAAAAGACAGTTAACAACTATCCTAAGCTTTATTAAGAACTGTTGAAACTGGGCTATAGTGTTCTGTGCAGTACGGATTGAAAATATCCACTTTTTTACTAAAAAATAATTTATTTTTAAAACAGAATTCAGTTAATACCGGTATTTTTCTTTGCAGATAGATACACCTACAAATAAATAAACTTAGATAAAATAGGAATTTGCAATAAAAAAAATGAGTAATTGGTTAACACTTTAAAGATAACAGAAATCATTTTACTGTAAGCCAAGTGACGCAGTAGACTAAACTAAAAATCGTGCACTTTTATTCATAAATTAGAGCTTAACCTACTCGTACATACATACAATAGGTATGAAATTAGTTTGAGATAAAGTAAAGCGAAATTGACAACTAATGGTAAAACACTTCTCTTTTTATGAATAAAAGTAGACTACAAGACAAAAATTACCAATAACGTACATATTATATATATATATATATATATATATATATATATATATATATATATATATATATATATATATATATATATATATATATATATATATATATATATATATATATATATATATATATATATATATATATATATATATATATATATATATATATATATATATATATATATATATATATATATATATATATATATATATATATATATATATATATATATATATATATATATATATATATATATATATATATATATATATATATATATATATATATATATATATATATATATATATATATATATATATATATATATATATATATATATATATATATATATATATATATATATATATATATATATATATATATATATATATATATATATATATATATATATATATATATATATATATATATATATATATATATATATATATATATATATATATATATATATATATATATATATATATATATATATATATATATGTATATGTTTATATATATATTATATGTTTAAAATATTTTCGTGGACAACTTTTGTAGGTATAGCCCGAAATATCGATTACTATACTATGTATAATTGTTTTTGAAATTTAACGTACTCCTATCAAATAATTTGTACCCAATAATTTTGTAATTAAATTCTGTACGCATTGAATGAGTCGCATATTTTAAATAAAATCAGATATTAATACTCTGAAAATTAACGACTATCATTAATTAAAATTGTTTTATTATTTTTCCAAAAAAAATAAGATTCGTGGTGACATAAATCACACACGTCCATCGATTGTAAGGTTTTTTTTGCTTCAATTCAGAAACGAACAATATTTTTCGAAAACTAATCGAGTATGCTACACGTTTATGGCCAACCACCGAGCGTAGGATTACATCATTAATTACCGTGACTTCTTTTGCAATTCTTTCTCATTTGAAATGCAGACCTCATTAATCTTTTCTGTGCTTAACTAGATGCATACAACCTTTAATCGTTTTCAAACGGAGCTTCGTAACTAAACACTGTGTCGCTTTTTACACTTTTTAAAAGTAGTTTTATTGTTGAGACTCGGAGTTACCGGCAACGTCTTAAATCGGAATTGGGGAAGTTTTTGTGATGTGCCATACAAGGCGCAAGTTCGGAACGAATCGATCTACGTGTTTCGTATTACAGAAGCTTTGATCCGGTGAAATGGATGGGTTCATGAAGTAAAAAGTCATTCGTACACATGTGAATTGCCTAATATTTTAATGTAACTTCAAACCTAACTATTAAGGCGTTTGGCATATTTACGCATTTCATTAAAGAAAATTGCGCTAAATAGTTAAAGAAGATCCATTTAGGCACATTATGTTATAATTGTTAAACTTAAACACTAAATATGTCTGGGAATATAATAATTTCTAAATGGAAAAAGATGGGTGGATGGGTGGGAAGTTATCGGTAATGGACTCTGGTGGGAAACAGGACTGAGACTGTATGAATATATCGAAAAGGCTAAAGAACTACGCATAAGAACTTACGTACTGTATTTGTAGAGATGCTACTGAGCTGAAGTTTTTGATTCTACAGATTATTAATTTTAATAAAATTATATAAATTGTTTGCCTAACCTATTCCATAAAAAAAAATGTCTTTGTTTTGTTTAAAAGTTACAAGTATTTTATATTACTTTTACAAAATCAGTTATATTTTTGTTCAAATTTAAATAATTAGCATTACAGTTTCACCTACCACCATCTCCCTACATTGTGGTGAAGTGTTATAAATCAGTATAGAAGGAAATACAGCCGAAATAAGAACATTTTCTTTTTTAAGTTGATTTAATGTAGCTATTTTTTCCACAACTCATTGATTTCACTTTACCAATTTATTGCTTTTTAAATTGTTGCATGAAGCTTTTCAGTCGTAAGCGTCATGGTCACGAAGCGTATTGAAAAGTTTCACCTGAGTTTATTTGAGTTATTCGATTACAGCATGGTCCGAGTTAGGAAGTCGAATGTGGCATTAATTCTGAAGATTTCGCTCGGACACAGTTCGTATGTGATTCAATAACTTCACTTAAATATGGAGCGATTGTTTTCAAGGTTTGCTGGTTTTATGTGGAAAAATATGAGTAAAAATAAAATGATTCCGTTCAAGCGACATCAGATTGAGCCCATAAAGTATTCGTGAATGTTGGGCATCAATAACATTTTGAGCGATTGAGCGCTTACTGATAAAAATATTATTTTGTTTATAGAAATTCTGTACCAGACTGAAATGTAAAAGGGATTTAGATAAATTGTTGAATCATTTAATTTGTAAAGAAAGACCACGTTGGCTAACATTTGGTGTGGTATTTTATATTTCAGCTTTCTGCTGAAGGTGTTTCTGCCAAGTAAACGGGCCATCCCGCCTGTCATCTTCAGCAAAAACCCGTAGATTAGCCAGTGTTCTGGGCTGTTTATAGTGGGAAGTATTGGTAGTAAAGGTTCCTTGATAGTAAACACATTATAACTTTGGCTATCGATGGTAAATATTTGACTTTTAATTGTGACAATCGAGTAATAAGTTTGAACTTGACGCATTATTTTGTCATTTTTCAAATGTCTACTTAAAATTGAATAGCTTTTGGCAGCATTACTCGCTTAAGATTTGATTTTGAGTGAATAAATGAATGACAAACACTTCGACTTTAATGTAACTTTTTCAGTTTGATTGCTTAAGATCTGAAATAGATATTGGGTGTTTTTTTACCCGACTAATGAGAGAGTGAAACGAGATGCTTTTTGTACCCGAAGTCGGTGATCTACTATTACTCATATTTTTTAAATGTTTTTGTTTCGATAAATATGTTTAAAAATGAAAATAATATGTAAATAAGTTTTTTATAAAGAGAACAATAATAACACAAAATTTTTGGCTCCGAAACTATCTAACCGATTTTCAGGTTTGTTGTTTACTTGCGGGCCTAAAATAGGATGGTTAACATCACGCTTAGACCAATAAGAGCAGAGCATGATTGAAAAAGAGACACGAGTCAGACGAGAGAGACGAAGTTACGTATATCAGCTAGTACTACCAAATATTTATGTATGAAATAAAATATATTTAAATACATATACATACATGCAAGCACACACTTACGCGGAAAGGGTTGACAGAAACTTATTAAACCTCCACAGTATATTAAAAATTCTGTTAAAGATAAAACATATTAATTAACTCGATATATCAATAGATAGTTAATGTGTAATTTGGAAGTTGAATACAAGTTTATTATCTATCACTTCCGCTCCTGACAGGGTACTGTCAAACATCGAAGGCACCAATGCGGCAAAGTAAACTTCGTAACGTAGTTGCAGTAGCTACTTACGAGAATGGTAAACAGTTCAATAGTAAAGGCAGAATATTATTACCTCGCCGGATATTATTAGGAAGTTTATAATTACGTTTACAGTTAATAGTTTTAGGGTTGCCCTTCGTTTAGAAGTAAATGGCGGTAAACAAATGATGACGATATTAAGTTACATAATCCATATAAAAGTTCTGTTTTAATATAAACTTTAGTAGACAAAAACTTATATTTTTGAAATAAGATATCTTATTCTATCATTTAAAGAACTATCCGTTCTTACTAGTCTTAAGGAGAAAACAGTCAAGTCAAATATAATCATTAATTTGAAGTCGAACATTGCTTTAATTCTGTACACTAAAATAGACTGAAGAAT
This sequence comes from Hyphantria cunea, assembly GCA_003709505.1. Lineage (NCBI taxonomy): Eukaryota > Metazoa > Arthropoda > Insecta > Lepidoptera > Erebidae > Hyphantria > Hyphantria cunea. The sequence goes on along the minus strand of PKRV01000458.1, from coordinate 921,341 downwards.
GAACTATGGTAATTTAAATTTACAAATATAAAGTAATACAAAATAATTTACGGTTGAACTATTTGTGATGAATTAAATATTTGTTATAATCAGACAGCACCAATTAGTAAAAGAGATAACATTCCATAGAGCTTTAAATGTTCATTAAATGCAGATTACATGAGAATAATGAATATTTTGTTAATAGTTACAAAGTGGTGATAAGCTACTGAAGTAGTTCGCATGCTGTATAAGTAATGCTTAACAGTAGTATGTTAGATTTTGATCGATCAGACCTACCAGGGTTACAAACGTTAGAAGCCAATTCTCACGCCAAAGTCAATAACTCCAGAATTCTGTAAACAAATTTCAACAAAAGAGTTGCGTATGGATCTTCATTATATAATCTTTTGACATGCAAAGGATTTTAAATCTTCATACAAAGAGACAAGATCTTTAGTAAAAGCAAACATGATGTTAAAATTTCTGGCTACCACATCGTATTGACTTTGCCTTTGTAAACACTAATAGGAAATTCAAAAGTGGGAACCAGTTGAGATGAAACAGTGAATATGTTAATTTTGTTAGTAGAATGTCTATAGTAGGTTTTTTAATTTTTTTACATCCTGTTCTGATATCTGATGAAAATATTGATTTTATTTATAATTTGTTAAATCTATACTAATAAATTACATTGCAGTGTCTGAACGTCATTTCAAATTTAAAAAAATCACTGATTGCGTATTAAAGAAACTTAAGATACTTTTATTTAACACTAGCTTTATCCCGCAGTGCTACACGCGGTCTATGATGTAAATTTTAAATAACAAATGCGCCACGCAGCTACATAAACATAATAACGGTAGCAAAAATAAGAAAAAAACAAGGTATATTGTATCACTGAAATGTGCTATCTTCGTATTTATATACAAACGTTAATCTGGTATTTCATTCCCAATATACGCAAGGATTATCAGTGGATAAGACGTTAATCCAGTTTTTATACTCAAAACACACGCCCACGATAAAATGTTTATGGAATTTTAAGAGGCGGCTAAGGAGAAGGTATTTGCCATAAGCAAAGCAGTAAATATCCGTTTTATAAGTCATGTTTATTTAACAAGGTTCTTATTTCTGACGCATATGGATGTTTTTATCTCAATAAGTTATTTCTTTTACATTTCACTTGGAAATGCATTTCAATGAATGCATAAATTTTGCAAACATACTTCGGTACAGTTGCAGTCAAACAGTCTTATCTAATACAAGACCTTATAGCGCGCGGTAAATAGTGGTAATGTCGTTTTATGTTCAAATATTTTGCTATTTTGCATATTCAAAACTGCATTTAGTTCCGATGAAACCATTTAATTCGACCCACACTTGACAACTTTTGTTACATTAGTATTTTGAATGTTTCGTGGATTGTGTGTAGGTTTTAATAAAAGTATGTATGAATGTTTTCACAAAGCGTTAAGGGGCCGGCATCAGCTGAATTCTCCATACAAATTGAATGAATAATTTGCAGTTTCAACATATTTCCACCGTATTATTTTGATACCCAGATTTAAACAGTATTTAACCAACCTTTTATTGCATTTTTATTTAAAAGAACTGAACTAAAGTAAAGTAACATCTAATTTAATTTTCCCAATTTTGACAGCAAAACTGGCATATTTTAATTTTGTATTTTCTATATTATAAACAACAATACGTTTAATACTGTATCGTCAGAAACAAAGCATAAATTATCAAATTACTAACTATCGAAAAGAAAATGAAAACACATTAAGATTTCATTGATGATTTTAGTAGTTAGGTAGTCTACAACACATCCATATTTATTGTAAAAAAACAAATATTAGTGTTATCGCGGCAAGCAAATGTCAATGTGTGTGTAATTGCATGATTCACGGCAGTGGTAGCTGGTGTATGTTGCCCTGACAGGTGCACACACTTTAACAACACATTGTTTGCTAAATTGCATTGAATGTAGATTTGCCTTTGGATTTGGAATCAAGATACCTAAAAACATGCTTTAGCGTTTATAAATAACTTTGATCATGACTATATTTTTCATATATTTTTTTAGATATTATGCTGAATCATAAGTTATAATTGTTTGCACCTACATATAATAAAAATTATATATTCATGATCAACGTCATTTACAATCGCTAAAAACCTTGTTTTTAGATAAATGTCATTAGGGTCGACAAAAATAAATAAAAATACATTTGCAAACAATTTGCAAACATTTGCAAACAACTGTATTTTTTATTTGTATGTTCTAACAATATAAAATACAAATATGTGATCTTCATTTATTTTATCAATCTTCATTTGCTTTACTACGATTTTTTTTTGTTTTTGATAGTGTCTACTAATTATACTAACAAAATCCTCTTTTGGAACTTATTTTTTATTAATAACGGATGTAATCTGAAGGGTGGGGTTACCAACAGGAATAAGGTGTTCTTCAAGATTAGCCTGGGGTAACTACTGAGTGAATCACGAGGAACGCATCACAATTATCTATCTACTAGGTTTTCTCTATAGGACCAGATCTCGAGATATTCTCATATACTGAAAAATAAGCGCGGCAAAAAGAAATCCAAATAATGCAGTACTAGTCTATATGTTCATTAACAATTCCTTAAAGTAATTGACACATACATGCACAATACTCTCGAAAGTTTTAGGGGACAGTGTATTTTTAAATCCGAGGGAATCCGAACCTCCTCTTCTTTGAAAGTTTTAGCGCGGAAATTAGGATGTAAAACCGAGAGAAATTTCGAGTAAGAAAAATGTTAACCATAATATATAAAATCAAAATTATTCGCATCCTTCAATTTGCCCAGTTTTTTTTATAATATTGCTGAATAATAGAAATTCATTCGTCGTGTAACAACCATATAATGGTAAAATTATTTACTCTATTGAAAAGCAATTAATTTTACCCTTTGATTACTATTTAATACTTGTCAAATATGATCAATATTCTTTCTTGTTATTCTGCTGTTATACCATAAGTACCTGCAAACTGAGTTTGGTTCATCGTTTTATTTATTATATACTTATATATATGAGGTATAATGGATCGTAATATCGATCATTCTGTACTATTAAAACATGTATGATGCGAAGCACTAGTTAAAGACATAAAACATATCAAGACTTAGAACAATTATCATAATAATTATCATCAATAACTGTATCACCAAAGGATACATCCACGTGAGGTTTAAAACCAAATCCTTAAATATAGAATAGAGGTTCACTAATGCCTCGACTAACAAGTAATTTGCTCAATTGAAGAAGGAAAAACCGGCAAAAACTGGTATCACGGGCGAACTACGGTTGAAGTTTTGTGTTCCGACACCACCATATAATTAACGGGTAAATAAGCAATAAAAGTAACCATATAATCTATATATGACTGTGAAATGATATTCCATCTTCTCTTTGGGAACTACTTTCACAATGTTTAAATTCGTAACATGGCATTTTGAACATAAAATCAAAAATCATTCGTGACGTGAAAACAACATGGCGGTCTGTCAAATACTGCCGCGAGATCGTATTCGCTTTCTGATTTGCATTTGCTTTGGTAGCTCCTCTTTGGTGTGCTGTACGATCTATCTGGCTTTCTGTTATCTGGTAATGGTAAATTGGGGTTACAAGTGTTATTACATAATGTACAATACAATATTATTTGCTTCCATCATTGTCTTTAACCTCAAAAAAACTGACTGTAAATACATGTTATATTGACACTAAGAAATCAACAAATAAAATTTATTTCTCTTATGTAAGACGTGATAGAAGAGCCAAGCCTGCTTAAATAAAGTACAATAGTTTGATTGCGGTCAAGGGTAGAGTGCCAAGTAGGCAGCTCTTATACATGAACGAAACATGCCACGATATACACCTTAAGCTTCAAAAAGGTCATATATAAATCATTCTTATTTTAGTACATCTCATGAAAAGTCTCAGAATAAATAATGCTTAAAATAATCGTAAAAATTACTTACTAGTTTATAACATTAGTTTGTTTTTAATTCGCATATGATTGCAAGTCAGTCGTTTGATAGTTGAAGATAAAATTGTGTAATACTGTTTTTGATATGATTTCTTCACGATTTTACTGCTCCTGTCCTTCAAGTGCAGATAAAGCTTAGCTTCGGAGATGTTATTTTAAATAAGTAGATAAATAATATTTATTTTTTAAGCTAATCTTGTCAGATATTTTTACACATCGGACTTTAAAGCTAGAAGAGGCCGGCGTTTCCCAAGACTCACTCTGGAAAGAAATGCCAAAACAAACCACTGATCACACACATTGATTAAAAAACAAAATAAAAACAAAAATCTATGCGAGTACAGTATAGGATCTGGTTTGGCCTTTGCCTTGAAGATAGAACCATAGTTTTGAGTCAGCCTGTCCATGCAGACGGCATACGAGCACTTGCCATCGTGTTACCTAACCGGTATAAGTCAAGATTTACGACCAGAAGCGCGACACTACCACTAACAGGACATTTGGGTAGACCGGGGACTCAAAACTACCAGAAAGATTCTAAATATCAACTTGTATTACAAGCTTGGACTATATTCACATTTACATACACAAAAGGAATTCAGTTGATATTAACAAATTGAAAACGACATACAATAGAAAAAGAAATGTCATTATTTTTACACAAAATATATAATAACCCTCTTCTGCAACACAAAGATACTATGAAAGTCACCAACATTCCCCTACAACGAAATACCATATAACATTACACTATAAAAATAACTAAAATATATTAATCTAGTTTCTACATCGGTTAGTTAAAGAATTTTATAAGCCGCGTATGCTGCAGAGCTGAGTCTATTCAAAAATCCATTAAACCCTGTTATACCTTAAAACTTGGTAGTGACCACAAGGCCCAAATTCTTTCCATTTATCTGAACATTTGTTTTTACTTGCTTAACATTGGGTATAAAAAATCGAATACATTTAGTAAATTCTTAATATTGAACCAGTTCTCGACATTAGAGAGGGTGTCATTTACGTCATCAGTAACTGATTGTTGTCGCTTTAGTTTAAATAAAAGTGAAGTGTCGTCAGGAAATGACACTACCCCCTGACTATCCTTTATCAAATTAAGTAGGTCATTGATATAAACGAGAAACAAAAATGGGCCGTGAATCGAGCCCTACCAAACCCCTATAGTGACCAGAGAACCAAAGGATCTATGACCATTAACTTCCACTGGTAGTAGAATGTGAACACCTGTGGAGAATATTGTTTTAACTAAAGTAAATTCATAACTGATTCGGTACATTGTTTTTCAAAAATTTTACTGAAAGTAGATAACACTAAAATATATCTATAATTTTGAGGATCTGACGAGCTATCTGATCTAAATAAAGGAATGATCTTACTATGTTTCATTAGGTCAAGAAAAGCATTTATTGAAAACCAAAGCCAACTATGATACAGTTATTTGCCCAGAACTGCCCTAAAGATCGACGATTTTCTTAACACTAAGAGCATAGAATGCTTTAAAAATATCTCTGTTGGTGATACAACTAAATCTAAACTCAGTATCACAAATTTTGATATTCTCTTTCAATAAAGATTCTGCAACAATGGGGCATGAATTCAATGATTCTGTTGTTTGAGCTGGTATTTTTCTAAAGAATTTCTCAAAAGCTGTAGCAACTTCTTAATGAGATTTAATTACTATGTTATTAATAGCAAGGCTGTAATTATTAAATTTGTTCTTTGCTTTTCCAGTTTCAGCATTAATTATTTCCCTTGTCATACGAACCTTATTTGTACTGTTATTAATTTTAGATCTCAACTAACTAGCCTTTGCAGCATGACATACTTTTTAAATAAATTGGAATATTGTTTAATATACTCTCAAAATTACACACTGGTGTTATAATTTCTTTCTTCATAAAGCTCGTAAATAAAGCCTGGTTCTAGTTTTATCAATACCTATGGTGGCCTATTAGCTTAAGATTGTAGCATCCTTAACTGAGAATTTAGGAGCAAAACTTAATTGAAATTGTGAGCAATACAAGTTAAAAAAAAGTATTATATAAGTGATTAAGATCATCGCTATAATCTAAGAGGGGTAAGGGGTAGTTTATAGAGCAGTTTATTTTTAAAATCTTCCATACGTGTTACAGTTTGGGGCACTATAGTGATTTCTCGTATTACCACCGTAATTATTTTCATAATAAAAGCATACAATTTGTCCACAGTGATCAGAATGTTGTTCTTTTATTGTTTCTTTTTTGTGTGGCACTATGTCAGTGAATATATTTTCCAAACACCTGGCAGTGGTGGCAATGATCCTAGTAGGCTCTAAAAAGATGTTGTCGAGATTGTATGATCCAAATAAATTCTTTAATCTTAAACCCAAAGATGTATCTTCTAATTTATTTACATTAAAGTCACCTCAAACAATTACCCTTCTAGTAGTTTTACATACTTTTTGCAAGATAATTAGCAAACACCTAAAGTTTTAAGACAAATTTCGTAGCACACAGTTTTAATTTTTTGAAACAGCTTTCCACCAAACTCAATAGTAGGCCAACGTCTCGTTACTAAAGAGAAGCCCATCTCTATGTCCATCGTAGACCTCTCTTAAGTAAAGAGGTTTTGGCCAGTGGACTATAAAGGTTGTTGGTGTCATGATGTGTCACGTGAAAATACTCCATCACCATGTAAAATTTTTGGTAGACACAAACTTGAAATTCACACCAGCTTTTTTTTATTGAATTTGAAAAATATTGACGACGCTTATTAAAACTTAAATACAGTAACCAATGGGACTCTTAGTAATACTCTTTACCTAATATTCCTTATAGCAATATGTGAGTTCACAATTTTAATAAGCCCTTAACGAATCCATTTGAACCTCCTCTATAAAAGGTATATAAATGTCCACTTATAGCAACAACAAGCACCACTAACAACCTCAGAGCAAACGTCACAGGTCCCCATTGCCACCTGATGCTGATAGTCGTTAATGAATGCCATTGCGAGCGCCGCCGGCGCATTCACTAGTAGAATCAACAGATAAATCACTACGCAACGAGATACCGATACAGATATTACTCGGCTGTACATTTGTTTGTTCCTAACATTTGAATACATTAAACTATACTTTATGTTTCTCTATTACAAACATTTCAATACTAAAATGTGAAAATGTACGAGTGAACAATGTCAATCTATCAATCTAATCTAGTAATGTTGTAAAAACAGTGAGTAAGTCTACACGAACCAAAAGTCGCGCTTAAAAACTATACTGATTCTAATTTTTGTTATTGAAATCTTTGCTATTTAAAATAATTTGCTATGGAAATAGGTACATACAGTTTTTCTTTATAATATTAAAAATGGAATTGAGGTGTTCTATCAGACAATCTAGCTTTCATAGTACAAGTTCTGCTTAGTATGAAACTATACAGCATTGTGCGTCAGTTGTCCGAAATGTTAATAGTGTTATGTTCCAATAAACGATAATGTTATTCAAGTCTAACCAAGCATATCCGTAACCTAAGTCTAGTTTCGACGAAATATTGGTGCTGTACGTTACGCCCACATCGCATTGTATGTAAAGTTATAATATGTATGTGCTAGGGCGTTTTGTAACTCGATCGCTCTTACATGGCCTGGGACGAACCGTTTTTGGTAAGCGGGTTCATTGAGACTATGTTTCATGCAATAGTTGGTATGACAAACTTTATTTGTCTATTATGTACTAAAAAACCAAATGACTCAATTGATGTAAGGGTAGATAAATAATCACTGCAACGATTTTTATCGACTAAAGATATTTAAAAGCATGCCTCAACGGAAACAGCGCATTAATATCCAGAATGAATTATTTTACCAATAAAATCGGCCTTTCTTATGAAATTAAAAGCTCATGAGCAGACAGATCCTGCGGGTGATTGTAGCCGTCCATAAACACCTGAAACTTAAGAGGCATAAGTATCCCAAGGTCCATATTTGTTGTTATGTCACATAAAAATATTTCTTGCGATGATCTTAGACTACGGATGACTATAACTACATGTTTCGGAGAAGTAGCATCGACGCCCAGCAGAGTAGGGGTGTTAGGAACTAAAAAGTTTGGTTTTTCTTTGGAATTTTATGGGCAAAACTCTTCAATGATCGATTCCCGGGTTGCACGTACGATCTTCATCCAAGTTTGTATGTTGACGGAACTCCGTGCAGAAGTCAGTCGCGCTGTCCGTTTTTCTTGCACGACATTCTACAGTAATTCTATTTGTACAGAAAAAAAATATAAGTTATTATAATGTTTTACAATAAAAGCTAAATTGTCTTTTGTTTATTTGCCTGAATATATGATATAATGTATAATATGAATACATTACTAAAAGGCAGGCGTATAGCTTATATAGTTTGTAAGTTCAGAAGCCTACAGGCTCTATAAGTTAAGAGTGTTGAAATATGTAGTATTAAAAAGCGAATAGTACAGATGAACTCGTATTACGATAACACTTTTTGTCAGTTATTAGAACCTATTGCCTTTAAACAAGTACGTGTCTATCGTCCGATATTACCGCTGTGGAGAATTTCTAACAAATCCAATAACGATTGACCTGACTCAGTTATCGGACTTTGGGATCACAGACACACATAGACAGAATATATTTATAGCAAGGCTTAGGATGAACAATGTTTAGGTTTTTAGCGAGTGGTCAAGATGTGTGCTCATTGGAAGATTAAAATTTGTGTAGGTGAATCAATATAATAGGAAAGTGACACTAGTGAAAGTGAAACTAGCGGTTAGGTCAGAAGACCTAACCTCTAGTGATAATCAGCAGGCAGCCTCATTGCAATGTGGACAATCATGGGATGGAGAATAACATTTAAGTGACGTTGGAGTTATATGCTGCACGTTCAGTACAGTATTATTAAATAGGATGATAACTGCAATCAAAACATTTCTACAGAAACGAGCGAAAAGTAACTCTCAGCGAACCAGCATTCTTGGCCTCAACAAAGACACAATAATTTAGTATGCCAGCAACTGCCGAAAATTGAGTTGACGTTAAAATATTTTTTTCATATCCTATTGTTTATTAACCCTTTATGTGAACTATTTTATGATCTCTTATGAAACTTTGATTGCACGTATGGTGTAGTGGTTTAAGCTGTTTTTACTGCTTAGAGTGTCGTAGGTTCAAAACCCCCACAGAGGACAAAACTTTTTATGATCCGCAAATTATTATTCTGATTCTGAGTGTTATTTGTATTATCCCTCTATATTTATTGGCTAGATTCGTTAGATACGCAGAAGTCATTTTTAGTGCCCTTTGGTTAGGGAACTAAAATTGACTTCTGCGCATCTAACGAATCTGGCCAAGTTACGTGCCGGTACTGCTCTATATGCAAGGGGTTTCGGGGGGGGATAAATCTAGGATTCTAGGCTACGCTAAGATATTTTTTTTAGGAAATATACAACAAGTAAAAAACCGAGAAATGCTCGGTCATCCAGGTAATATTCCTAGTGCCGGTGTTGTCTTTTAAAAGATCAACAGGACTAACAATAAATCTATTAAGTTTTATCGTAAATAAAAAATAAAAAGTTGAAATTAAATAAATATTAAAAAGGAATTTCTTACAAAATAGTTGAAATTGAAAATATATAAGAGTTTTATGTAAATTTTTTGTATGCTTCTTTCCATCATAAATGTCAATCGTTTGATAAATAATAAAATGTCGATAACGATCCCGATAAATATATTCTGGTGCTACATCGTAAGATTCAGTCAATTTTATTGGTTTTGAAATGTTAATGCGATGTTATCTGACTGTAATCTAACAAAATGGTCGAAAAAACTTTTTATGTAGTATCAAATATGTGACACGTGGTATTAATAGCGTCTTTTTGACAACTTCGCCTAATAACGTGTCATGTCCTATGATTTAAGATTGTACTACTAGTTATTGTCCACAGTATTTAAATAGATAAATAAATCTAAAAAATGTCATACAGATAGAAACGACTAAATTATCAGTACTTAAATTACGTTTATTTATTTTTAATTTGATGTACATTTGTTCACTGGTGGACTTTATGCCCAAAGCATTCCCCTTCGGTCTAGCTTAGGGTGGTTCAGAAACCTAAAGCGGTAGTGGTGCACAGACGTTACATAATCAATGCATAAATACATCTACAATATGCACGTAATATAATATATAATACACAATACATTCGTGTACTCTCACAACCCAAGTCTAAAGTGAACTAAAAATCGATTAGTATTTTCTGCCGTTTCGCTAAGAAGGAGATCATCTAACTTTTTTTGAACATAAAAGGGTTTGTGGACATCCTGATTCTAGTGGAGGAGCATTCCAGAGTAGTAACGCTTGGACAAAGAACGAAGAGTTCATGAAATCTGAATTGTGGTAGGGACATAAGAGGAGCAAATTATATTATGAACAAAGATTTTGGTTGTGATTAGAGGATAGATAACAAAAGTATGGAGCAAGGTACGTAGGAGAAAATTGAGAAAAGAAAGAAGGGAGGTAATTCTTACACATGGTTGTACTTCCGGGGATTAAAAATGTATGGAATGCATTTATTAAGAAGGCGGTCTGTTTATTGAGGAGATCTACATTCAGGTCGAAATAACATACATCGCCATAGTCAATTACTGCGATTATTAAGGACTGCATGATGACTTAAATTATATTCTATTACTCTATCTATTAAGTCTTAATATTAACTTACTATAATACTAACTTTACACACCTCGCCCACGATCTTCTAGGCCCAAACTAAACAGAACCTGTGCTATAGAAAACAGACTGCTTATGGCCATATTTATTCTTTACTAAGTACAGACATAACCGATAACCGTTGGGGTAAACGAGTTCTTGAGTGGAGACCGCGTCTCGGCAAACGTAGTGTAGGACGTCCACAAGCCAGGTGGAGCGATGATTTGCGCAAGACGGCTGGCAGGAGCTGGATGCGAGAAGCCATAGATCGAACTAAGTGGCGTGAAATTGGAGAGGCCTATGTCCAGCAGTGGACTGCGATAGGCTGATGATGATGATGATGATGATGATGAAGTACAGACATATTATTTATATTATACTCAGACATAGAGCTAATAATAGTGCTCATCACACAATTTATAAGTGTTAGGAGGGAGTTGAAATCATGAACTCCGCCATTACAATTAGGGACACTGGCCACTGAAAGAAAATCATTGCTCATTACGCTGTGACTATGTGATAAAACTTATACTATCTGGGCAAAAAACTTATACATTAGCTTTGAAGATCATAATGTAAGCAAATGATAAAAGCTTATCCATTTTACCACGCTTTTCCACTTACACTTACGTTTAAAAGCAATAGACATTATTTCCTTATCGCATAACATAACTTGGTGGCGTTTTGAATCTTCAACATTATCAATAACAAAGTTGGGAACGTGGAGAAGTGTTGCGCATTCGCGTTTCACTTATCGCTACGGCAAACTAGATAGGTTCATTGGGTTCTTAAATACTATAGGGCTTTTAAATACAAGACTATATTCTTTTAAGCTACACAACGAGCAGTACTTACGTTTCAGTCTAATTTATCAGGTAATTTATACTTAAACTGATTACCATGAAAGCTATCAGCTTCAGTACTAATGGGTAGGCTTGACCGGAGTAATAACAAGGTGTATTTTACCAAGTGAATAAGGCAAAACCTTTCTCAGGTTTTATTTATTCATTTTACATTTGTAGGAAAACTTACAGCTATATTGTTACATTATACAAACTTAATATGAAAAAAGAAAGCCTATTAAAAGTTTTCACAGATAGCAGAACAAGTAAGTGGAAATAAATAGAAATATACATTCACATGACAACATAGATACAAGCAAGATAGACATAATCGATAAATAAATATCGGGTTGCATATACCCAGTTGTAAGAAACTAAGAAGGAGTCAGTTTGGGTTTTCCTGAGCTGGTTGTTTTCATACACTAACAAGTTCATGTCCACTCCGGCATACAAGATTGAACATACACCTCGCTCGAACAATAAATGAGTTTTGCCTGTAGGTCGTTTTAATTTAGGTGTGTGTAGCTAATGTGATTTACGTAGGAGGCACACGCAAACCTACAGTCTATTTTACTCACCAGTACACCAACGTTTATCAACCTTTTCGCGATTGATGAAAGTAGGAATCGATCTGCAACTTTTCTTGTTTCCTCTAGTGGAAGATGATGGTTTTTTTTTACACCTACTGTGATAGTATGGTAAGTAGTAGTAATGATCGAAACTGCCGCCTCTTTCTGCGAGAAAGTTATGCTTGCGAAGGAGATGGCGGAGCGAGACCGGAAGAGGTTTAGAACTATCCCTGTCCGCCAGGCCCGGGAAGTGGCCAGGTACCGCAGACGACTCAGGCATCGGAGATCGCTAAGCGATCTCCGTTCTCCATAAGCGCAAGCCTGAGGGAGACCAGTGAGGCCACCTATCACCCTAGCAGAAACAGGCCTATGAAGTGCTCGCGCCTTTTTCTGTACAAAATAGGGACACGAGGTTTCCTACACAGGAGGGGGCCACCTATAAACAATGGGTGGCCCGAGGTAGGTCGGGGTTCCAGGGTTTTTCTTCATAGGGTGCTCCTGTTTCCTCGGCTCCTAGTACCCACGATGGCGTGCGGTTGTGGTATCCGAGGGGATTACCGCAGGGGGAAAAAAGTGTGATCGAAACTGAATGTATCTCAGAAATCGCCTCTGTATGGCCTCTAAACGATTTTTGTTGATTTTATAACACGGATACCATACTTGAGAGGCGTACTCAAGATGACTGCGAAATATTCTTGAAGTCTGCTGAGACTCTGAAGACGAAATCCAGTGAGCGAGATGCTTTTTTAATTATGTTCTCTATATGCACATCAAACAAAAGCTTGGTATGAAAGGTGAGCCCTAGATCTCTATCCGTGCTCATTCTAGCTAATGTGGTGTCTAAAAGCTTATAAGTTGTATTATCGGGATGGGTTTTACGTTTTTACCTTATTAGGGTTCCAGTAGACCACACGAACCCTGTAAGAAAGCGGTTCCCGGACCTCTCCCGTCTCAGGTGCAGAGTGGCGCACCATGTGGTTTTAGTCGGTTCGATACCGACACACCGCCCCGCCGCAAACCCCGGTGGAGTGAAGGCGGGTTTGCACAGGTAAAAAAAATAAAAAAAAGCCACACAAACCCTGTTTCTAAGGAACAGAACTAAAAAGGTGGCAATGCACCTATGACTCTTAAGTTGATAAGTTGTGAAAGTTTGGAATGTGAAGTTTGTTTTAAAGTTATAAGTTTGTATCTTATAGTAATAGAGTTATTTTTTTATATAATAGGGGGCAAATGAGTTTAGACATCACCTGATGGTAAGCGATTACCGCCGCCCATAGGCACCCGCAACATCGGAGGTGTCACTAGTGCGTTGCCGGCCTTGGGGGATGTGGAGGGGGATGAGGTGTGGGTTTGGAGTAAGGGCTTCCGGTATCCTCTTTCACTCGGTGACTCGGTGAGTTTTCTGTGAGGCTGTTGTTACACTCCGGTTGAAACGGCCCGTGCCGAGCGTGGCTCTGCCATGGTAGAGTTTAAAGAATAGTAAAACGTACTGGACACAATAGTATAAATTTTTTTTTAAAAATTATCATCAAATTGTAAATTACCATGCAATAATAGGCATGAATGAAACAATATGTGTCTAATAAAGGTAGTGCTAAACATTATTTCATTCAACAACTCGATGCAACGGCATTGAGTTGTTGTAGGAGCCTAAAACTATCTTTCCCCTAGGATTCACTTTTGAATATTTATAAGTTAGATGAGATTATGATATCCTTAATCATAATCGTTATTACCTAAGTGCTCCCAATGGAAAAGGAGACTAACAATTATTGACGCACACATTTACATAACAGTGCACAGCGCCACTGTGGGATTTGCATACAAGTGCGCGAGTGACAGATTTCGGTCACGTCAGTGTTGACTCCCTTACTAATGTTATGCGGGAACAAACAGACTCCGTTTACTATTCTCTCTGTTTCGACTAAAACCCCAATTGAAGGAAAACTATGAATCATCTAAAATATAAGAAATGATAAAGAAATAGCTATATTTATTAAAACATTTTCAACAATTAGGACTATAAAATTGAAAATAACTCGTTATTTTACAGGTTTCCGATTTTAGTCTTTTCATATAAGATCTTCCGTAGGTCGTCAGCTGAAGTCAACTAAACTATTTTATTCCTACAAAGTAAAGGATTCTGATAATTAAAGAAATAAATGAACTTTAGACACAGCTGTTTCAAAGAACTCAACGATTTTTTATGAAACGACCATGATTAAAAACCGAAGCTCGATTGATTGATGAAATTCAATTGACATCTATGAATTTCTCGGTAATACGAATATTTGAGACATCTGAAAAATGTTCAAGAAAGATTTTTCTTCAATATTACAAAAAGAGATTGAAGTCTTTACTTATTATAATTATGTCAATTAAAACCTGTCATGTTTCTTGATAGAAATATTCTTTGTGAATTTATTGTTGTTCTAATTGATACTATTAATATAGTATTAAGTAGTTGTACGTTTTGGTTGTTACTAATGTTGCATTTCAGTCTTGGGGGTGTTTTTTGTCAAGCAATGCGCGTCCTTTGACTGAGATGACTAGGATCTCAGCCAAAGAGTTTTGAAATTAATCATATTTCGAAATAATTTTAAACAGAGAACTATTCGAAATAATTTCAAGTACATATTAAACTTATCTTATTAAAATTTAAATATTCAGTCCGAGTAAAAAGCCATCTAAACAAATAGTAAAACGGTACCAGGCTGTTCACATCCGTCATGTAATGGCAGCCTCATACGTCAACTGTCAAAACTCTAACGTTATGCTTTAATAGATTTATTAAAAAAGCTCGTTTCGAATCAGCAAAAAAATTGAAGTGAATTGGGAATCCAAATTTTAACATCGCAAGCAATTTTTTAAGCCTTGGGAACTGAAAAACTGGAAAGAAAACATTGATTTGCGGTTTTTAGGCTTAAGAACAGTGTTGTGTAGTAATAAAGGAATAGAATAGAAACTTACATACTATACTATCTATATTACCTTATATGTATAACACACATAGATATATGCTTGTATATAATAAAATATAATAACTTAAAAAACACAAAGGAGAGCTGAGGGTTCTCTGGCCAGCGATGTTTCCAGTAGAATGTTAATAATAGATACCTACCTAATATACATTTTATAATTTTAAAATAAAGAATAATTCAGTATGGTACGCAGAAGTGTCTGTAAATGTTCATTTACAATCTCAAAGAGGTATGTACCTCTACTCTAACCTATGTACCTGTACTGTAATCTTAATTTGGAGGCAACAAATTTTAGCATGAAGAAATACTCCATAACAGAGCTTACGAACATGCAAGTGTAGGCTGTATTCACACACAATATTTTTCTTCTTTTATAACAATTTCACAATGCCACAACCGACTAAAGATATGTTAAATGTACCGCATGAACAATGGAAACGACAAGCAAGATCCAGAAACGGACTTATGTTATTAAAATAATAACTCCCACGTATTCGGGCATTCGCGGCTCAATCGCCTCCGATAACGCGTAACCATTCGAAAGAGACCTGCCCATCCCGTAGGATTTTCGAAAAAATAAAGAATTTGATCGAAGAATCATGAACAGCCAGAGGTCAAACATTAGTGGATATGTTATCCAGCCCACGCACGTTGCTTTATTGGTCGGAATTGCTCCTAAACGTTACCAATGAGGCGTTTGTTGTTGTATATTTACGGCACCTTCAGACTTGCATAGCAAGAGACCTGGCACCGATATAATAAACTGTAAGATATATTGGGGTCTGGGCTCATGATTGTTATGTAGCACGATTTATTCAACAAATTGGGAGTCTTTACCTAAATTGGTAGAAGAATCTCGCTTTCGGTGTAGTTACATTACGCTCCGGAATATTTATGTTCCACAAATGATAGTAACGTGGGTATTTAAATTACAAAGCGTTTTGTTAAAAATCCTGTAGCCACAAAAAAATATTTAGATTGTATTTTAACGTAAATAACTTCAGAATAAAGTTAACAATAAAAGCAAATATTGCGTTAACCATTCATCTCGAGTACAAGGATAAGCTTAATAAGTAACAACAGTATAAAAGGAAGATTTGTGTTACCATATATAGAAATACATGTTCTTTTTGGATATTGCTTTTTTAATTATAGTAAGATTCAAGAAATAAAGACCTCATACTGATGATCTATTTTCTAGCTTCAAAGATATAAATAAATAAATAAATAAATAAATAATAAATATTTCGGACAACACACAACGCCATCTAGTCCCAAACTAAGCAAAGCTTGTACTATGGGTACTAGACAACTGATATTAATACATATATACTTTTTTTTGTTAATACATACATATTATACATAAAAAACACCCAAACTCCGAAACAAATATTTGTAGATCATACAAACAATATAAGTTATATTTCAATTAAAATACATTTAGTAAAGTGCAACTGGCCTTGGCATTTTGTAAATTATTACACACTGGTGTGAAAAGATAGCTAAGTTACAAATCCATGTGTATGACCGTGTTACCCATAAATCGGTTATGGGAGCAAAACTAAACGTCTTACTCACTAATAATGTAGTTTTCTCATGCTAAAAGAACTTAAAAAATCTGTTTTGTTTGTTTAGGTCTGAGAGGGTAACAAATAAACAAATCACATTCACATTTATATTATTGTATGAAGTGGTCATCCGGAGATCTTTCTGAAGAAAACCCCTTATACTATTATATTTTCAATTTATTTGGGTACGTGAACTAATAATACCACTTTCTTGAGAAACACTGTTTTTAGATATAGGTGGTGCACAGGTTTTTCTGCAACCATCACAAAATAAGGAGGATTGTAAATTATAATCATTATTATTGCCTCTGCGAAAACACTTTAATTTTAGTGTCTATAATGTTGCTTGCTGTTTTAATGGCGTTTTCTTTATCACCATAATTAAATATATGAACTACACACGTGTGTATCGGTGGTATTGCGTAAACTTCCTCACGATTCTACAACTTCAACCCTTTTTTAATAATGCCATTTAACAATTAAAAGACTGAATGCATGTGATGCTATAAGGTTTCGAAAAAGTTGTTAATTAATTTGCACACATGAATATTTCAAATGACAGCATACGTACTATCGTGTTTCGTTGGTGAGTGCGAGACCGTAGGTCCAATGATGCATAACCATCACTAGGCCGCCATGGTGTGGGTCAACATACTCATTGTTGCGTTGTCTGCATTCGCAATGAATATGATGGCCAATATTTTTGATTCAGCTTATGCTTTCCATCAGGCAGAGTAGAGTCACTTTGGTAGGCACATTCATAAAAAACACGATGTAAAAAAGCGGATAAGTTTAATAAATTGTCTTACATTTATGTTCTGCTTTTTTGTTTTATTATACTGGGGAGTTTTACAAATACTATTAATACACAATATAAATACTAATATATTCATTTTCCTATAAAGCAAGCGAATAATTAGAAACAGTTCAAAAATTAGAAATTAAATATAAGTATACCTGATTTAAGTCTTCTAGGATTACCCTTGGGTAACATATAGCCATACGTGGCGGATTAAAATTTCTGATTAGTGATACAAAATTGACGTCAAATTTAATCAAAATGAAGAGTGTTACGTGTAGTGTTAATAAATTGGATGCCCGAGACATCCCTAGAGCTTACAATAATTTAAACTTAGGTATCGTTTCGCTATTTGAGTTCAGAGTGAACGAGTTAAGTAGAAATAATTAAATGACTTGACTCAGTCAAGAGACATACCAAGAGACCTGAGCTTTAAAGCAGCTGACATCATATCCCTCTCAGAAAGTAGCTAAGCCTCGCGGTGTTTCCGCGAGTAACGCCACGGGGCAAAGCTTATGTAAAAAAGTAGCCTAAATTACTCCTTATATTACCAGTTATCTGCCAGTGAGCCCTTTTAAAATCCATGCAGCCGTTTCAGAGACGTTAATTTTAAATTACAAACAGTCACTTCGATTTTTTATTTGTATAGAATGTATAGATAAAATGCCTTGTATTCCGTAGCCTATAGATTCCATACGTATTGCAAATTGATATTGAAACAAATATAAAGTTGTTGTTAACTCAGGTCAACTCAGACACAAGTCTTGAGAAGTTTCCTCAAATGTTTTAGACACAATAAACTCATCACTATATACTCATGAAATAGAACGATTATTATTAATATCCCCACTATTTACATAAACTATAGATAAAAAGAGCATATTAAAATGTATTACGGAACACGTCATTTGTAAACAAAGTCATAGGGGAACGTTAATGTAAATTTTTGTTTTGTTATTTGATGTTTGTACAAGGCCTTTGAAACCTTTATTTGTTTATTATGTAGTTCGGTGCATTTTTTGAGATACCGGCCTTTGTTGGAGCTTCTTCTAGTTATGACTCGATGTTTGAACAATTTAGTATGTTTATTGTGCGCGTGTGTACAAATCGGGATAAAAAGAACATTACGAAGTGAGGGATTACATTTTCAAAAGTATAAAAATAATTTAATAACGAAAAGTTGCGTAACAAGTGCAGATACTCTAATACATTTTGGTTAGTCGATTGTCACTAAATATAAAAGAAGTTTATGAGGTTTTAATTTCTGCGATATCTTAGAACTTATTGATAGGCGTTAAAGCAAAACTAAAGAAAACTTTGCTTTGAGAATTTTATTTATGCTTAGTCAAAAACTGTCTAACAGTACTCTTAGTTAATTTGAATGAACAGCTTTTCATCTAATGCTTATGAAAATATATTGTACTGAGATCAAAAAGCAGTTTTTGAATTATTTTTTTTGTCTGTAAGTTTCAGATAATCTCTGGGACGGCTGGACAGATTTTGACAGGACTTTCACTAGCAGACAGCTGTTAATATAAAATTAACATAGGCTACTTTTTAAGACTTGTTTTTGTAAAAGTACAACAACAACCGCTACGAGAGCTACCTGAGCTCAGCTAGCTATATATACGATTATAATACATGTTGAGCATCTTTTCTTTTAAACTAATGTAATAATAATAATAATCCCTAAGAGTTTTTCGTTGCTTGACGGTTGCCATAACGCGGTAATCTATGGAACAATCAATCAGATTGGATACGACGATACCAAGTCAATGGAGCCGTAACCATAATCGCACAAAAATTGATCTCAATTTCAATATGTATTCTCGTTCATAACGGAGTCAAAAATATTACACGCTGACATTATCTAAATCCATCTTAAATGTAGTGTCAAAAAACACAGTGCTTATCGTCTTATATTTTAAGACTGAGCAGATATTAACTCTACCAATATCTATTTTCCCCTGTTGTGCAGTTTTGAACCTTATACAATGCATTTATAGTCTTTCAGGGTATATGCAGTAACTTTGTAAATAGTACGTCTCGGCATGCGGCGGGCTCGTTAAAGAAGAATGTCCAAAAACGCATCAGCTGTCTCTGTGGCGAAATGCAATAATTGAGGGAAAAACTCACTGAAATATTGTATAATTATATTTGGACGCTTACATTTTATCTGGATGAGCAAAAACTTATCTGGTGTAGAGATTGACAGCGCATTGGTTACATTTCTCGTTTCTTTCGTCCAGTTGGCTTACATAGTTATCGGTCCATGATCTTAAATGTTTTTGCAGTTAAAAATTTTAGTAATAGTCTTCACTTTTTATAGGACTTTAATAGAAAAATACATTTTGTGTCCGCGTTCTATTTCTCCAGTTCCTTAAATTTACATTATAAGAAAGGTTTCTTTTTTTCTATATATGTCTAGTAATCTTAGGGCGTAAATTAAATAATGTCGTAGGAAATCCATTTTAATTCATGTTTTGTACAAACATAAAATATATATATAGATACACACACATACATATACATCATCAGACATCTGTCTGGTCTGCACATACATATTCGTAGTTATTATTAAAAAATATCTTTGTCACAATTTATTTTCTTGTTCATCGTCCCACCAAATGTATACCAATGTACAAATATATAATGTACAAATGTACAAGTACAAAATTTTAATAATCCTGAAATAATAATAAGAACACATATATACTTACAAAAAACAAGTATATATACATTCATATCAATTGTCTAGTACCCGTAACACAAGCTCTGCTTAGCTTGGGACTAGATGGTGTGATCCCAAATAATATACTTACTAGCATTAATTTTACAATAAAATGCAGCATATGCACATAACATACACAAGGCATATGCTTCTCGTAGGTGCAAATTTTATCGACGTTGAGGTCGACGTTCCGACCGTCAGGGAATCTGAGGTGGGGGCGGCTGTTCTGCGGATCCGATCCAAGAACACCGCCTCTCCATATGTCGGACCTCGACCATATGTCGGACCGCCTCAGGGAGGTGTTGGACGCTAGCTTAGCGTTCGGACGCTTCCCTGAGTGCTGGAAGAGCGGGAAGCCGGTCCTGTTAAGGAAGCCGGGACGGTCTGCCGATTCGGTCGCGGCCTACGGGCCCATAGTGTTGCTGAACGAGGCAGGCAAGTTGTTCGAGAGGGTGCTCTCAGCCCGCATCGTCCGCCACCTCAGCGAGGTGGGCCCCGACCTGTCGGACGCCCAATTCGGGTTCCGAGAGTGGCATTCGACGGTCGATGCCGTGATGCGTCTGAGGGCCGTGACCGAAGAGGCAGTGAGCTGTGGCGGTGTGGTGTTGGCGGTGTCTCTGGACATCGCCAACGCTTTTAATAGTCTGCCATTCAGCTGCATCAGGGAAGCACTCCAGTACCACGGGGTGCCAGAGTACCTGAGGCGGCTGGTGGCAGACTATCTGGAGGAGCGTACCGTCGTGTGCGAGGATCGAAATGGCGCCTTGAGACGGCGACCCATGTCGTGCGGCGTTCCGCAGGGGTCTGTCCTTGGACCACTCCTTTTGAACGTGGGATACGACTGGGTCCTCAGAGAGCGTCTCGCCCCCGGGCTGGGCGTAATCTGTTACGCCGATGACACATTGGTCACAGCCCAGGGTGCGAACTTCCAGGAGGCGGCTTGCCTGGCCACCATGGGTGTCTCTCTGGTTGTCGGGCGCATCGAGGCGCTGGGGTTGCGGGTAGNCTCTGCCCGCATCGTCCGGCACCTCAGCGAGGTGGGCCCAGACCTGTCGGACGCCCAATTCGGGTTCCGAGAGGGGCGTTCGACGGTCGATGCCGTGGTGCGCCTGAGGGCCGTGACCGAAGAGGCGGTGAGCTGTGGCGGCGTGGTGTTGGCGGTGTCTCTGGACATCGCCAACGCTTTTAATAGTCTGCCATTCAGCTGCATCAGGGAAGCACTCCAGTACCACGGGGTGCCAGAGTACCTGAGGCGGCTGGTGGCAGACTATCTGGAGGAGCGTACCGTCGTGTGCGAGGATCGAAATGGCGCCTTGAGACGGCGACCCATGTCGTGCGGCGTTCCGCAGGGGTCTGTCCTTGGACCACTCCTTTTGAACGTGGGATACGACTGGGTCCTCAGAGAGCGTCTCGCCCCCGGGCTGGGCGTAATCTGTTACGCCGATGACACATTGGTCACAGCCCAGGGTGCGAACTTCCAGGAGGCGGCTTGCCTGGCCACCATGGGTGTCTCTCTGGTTGTCGGGCGCATCGAGGCGCTGGGGTTGCGGGTAGCCCTGCATAAGACGGAGGCCCTGCTCTGCCATGGGCCCCGTCGTGGGCCACCCCCCGGCGCCTCCATAGTAGTCAACTTGGTCCTCGTACCGATAATTCATCTGGGCCCGATCATCGACGAAAGGTGGCTCTTCGACGAGCACTTCCGACAGCTTGCTCCCAAGCTGGTCGACACTGCCTCCGCCCTAGGGCGACTTTTGCAAAATCTGGGTGGAGCCAGTGCCTCTTCACGCGGGTTATCCGGTCGATGGCGCTGTACGGCACACCGGTGTGGTTGTCGACTCTGACCAACTAGAATAATGCGCGCCTCTGGCGGCCTTAGAGGGTATTGGCGGTCAGAGCCATACGCGGATACCGCACGGTGTCGACCGAGGCGTGCGCCTTGGCTGGTACACCCCCGTGGGATTTGGAGGCAAAAGTGCTCGCCGAAGTTTATCGACGGGTGGCTGAATTCCGGGTGGAGAGTGGC
>PKRV01000458.1:859065-898345 GCA_003709505.1 Hyphantria cunea | reverse complement strand
CCTCAGAGGGTATTGGCGGTCAGAGCCATACGCGGATACCGCACGGTGTCGACCAAGGCGGCGTGCGCCTTGGCCGGTACACCCCCGTGGGATTTGGAGGCGGAAGTGCTCGCCGAAGTTTATCGACGGGTGGCTGAATTCCGGGTGGAGAGTGGCGTTCGCCCTCCGCCCGAAGAGGTACGCGAGTGGCGTGAAGCCAACCGTCGAGCCACTATGGTTCGCTGGTCGTCACGGCTGGAGGCTCCACGTGCTGGCTTCGCCACCGTGGAGGCGCTCCAGCCGGTTATCCTCGAGTGGGCAGGGCGGCAGCACGGAACCCTTTCCTTCCGACTGACGCAGGTGCTTTCCGGGCACGGTTGCTTCGGGAAGTACCTGCACTCGGTCGCGCGGAGGGAATTGAGTCCCGCCTGCCACCACTGCGACTGCAGTGAGGACTCGGCCTAGCACGCGCTGGCGGTGTGCCCCGCTTGGGCGCCGCAGCGCCGGGCCCTCACTGCCGTCATCGGAGGAGATCTCTCGCTGCCGGCCGTCGTACGCTCCATGGCCGGCGGTGAGAGCAGTTTTACCGCGGTCACGACCTTCTGCGAGGAAGTCATCTCGCAGAAGGAGGCGGCGGAGAAGGCTCGGGGGGACGATCTCCACTCGGACCCGATCCGTCGCCGGCGAACCGGGCGGCGGAGGCGCGCCTATTAGCGCCTCATGCCGACCTGAGTGTGACCGCGGATGGGCAGGACGGGTTTCCCCCTCCATCCGCAACACAGGCCAGCCGCGAGGGGGTGACGTTACGCGTGTGCCTTACCTCGCTTAATTTGAGAGTTTAACATCAAAAGACGGTGCCCGCTTCAGTGCGGGCAGGCGCTGGGAGAGGTGCGGATGGCGTAAGAAAGCGGTCCCCGGATTCCTCCCGTCTCAGGCGCAGAGTTGCACACCATGTGGTTTTAGTCGGTTCGATTCCAACACACCGCCCCGCCGCAAACCCCGGTGGGGTGAAGGCCCGAGGGGGTTTCCACAAGTAAAAAAAAAGGTGCAAATTTTATCAGCTATATAAAACTCCATAGTAATCAGTATCGTATCCCAATAATTGTGTCTGCCGCTTTCATACGTACAAATTACTTACGAACTACCTTAATAATGGTTTAAACGGAATTCCTCAATTAATTTCCCAAGAGTAAACATTGGAGTTGCATGCTGAGGTTTTATAAACAAAATTAAAATATTCTCACCGTGAAACATATTTGATTCAACTATCAAGGAATTTTACTGGGGTGCAAGTACTGTGACAGAGTATATTTGATGGCAACAGAAGTATTGAGTATTCCTAATGTAAAAAATTTAATTTGCAATACGTTTAGATCTATTAGCTTTTAGGAGGAGTATTACAGAGCATATCCAAGGTGAAATGAAGTTATTATCATAATTATATAGAAATTACTAAAGTCAAAGAGTCATACAAAAAAAACTTTAAACAAAGTAATGCTGCTGGGCAAAGCGGATGTATCCATAATGTACTGGGTACGATTCTTATCCCATATTAGCTGTAATATAGCAGTTTGATTATTTTTCAATCTGTATAATAAATATGAATCACCGAAATGTATTTAATGATATTTTTTCGTTAAATAAATGAGGTCGCTCAAATGTTTACAACTCAAATATTAATTATTGTAATAAAATAATTGTGTATTTGATAAAATAGACGATCAGATTTAAAGTAATTTTGAATATGTATAGGTACGTACTGTTATTTTACAAAGAATCTCATAAAAACTGACCAAAGAAATCACGGAAAAAGCAAACTTTGAACTTCTGAAGAAATCACATCAAATTGTTACAGAACAAATTCTTTTGATTCGTTGAGAGAACCAATTAATCCTTGAAAAATTTTAAAGATCTTAAATGATTATTTATTTTTTTACCAATATTTTGATAAAAGGTGAATACCAACCAATACAAGGTCTGTAAGATGACATAACAAATTTATCTGCGTATTTGAGGTATACTATACACTTGACGCCATATGGGACATTGTCAATAATGTTAAAATTTTATTATCTGATTTAGGAACTTTACGGCCCAAATGGATGCTGCGCTAGCGGTGGGCGAGTGTCCAAACATTTAAATCATGGATCGTGTCATTCGTACAGTCGGAAGAAAATACTACAATATACATATGAATACGATTTGAAGTGACAATTAATCAAGTTCTTTACTGTCCAAGTTCTGTGGACATACATGACAGGTTTCTGAAGAAAGTGGAAATGTTACTTTTGGTGATTCGCTGTATATGACAATACATGGCAACACAGTCGAGATTTCTGACCTCTGTCTAATCGTTTATAACCATTGTTAAAAAGTGGAATAACGTTCAAAAAGTTTTCCTAGAGATAGTCTATCTCGCTTATGACTTTTTAAAAGTTCTCATTAATTTTTGAGAAAAAGTATTCGGATTTTCGTTCCAAAAATTACATTATACAAACATCAATCATTAATACTGAATTCTATTTTTAACAGACTTTAAAAAAGGAGGAGGTTTCTCAGTTCAACCGTATATATATTTTTTAACATTGCGGAAAGTTGTGCGACATATCGTGACAGCTGCCAGAGAACTTTTGTAATAATATGTAGGTTCGACAAGAGTGACACAGTAGTGTCTCTCTTGTCGAAGTAAAAAAAAGTAATAATAGTATTTTTATATCCTTTTAAATAATTGTTTAAATAATGTTAATGATCTATACTCGTACAAAACTACAAACCAACTTTATGTTAAGGAAGATAAAACAATTTCAAATGAGGTTCATATCCTGTATTACATTCCTGAAATTGTTTTAAGTGATGTAAACTCGCTCCTGAAGTGTGAAAAAAATATCTAGTAATATATTTTTGACGACTATTAGTGAAGCGTCATCATGTGTTCGGCTTGAATATCAAACAACTTAGCTAACCCAGTTTGTGTTGTTAAATTTCTACACAACGACACCTCTACTAAGGTATTGAAAACCAACATCTTAATAACATATACCTCATTCTGCTACTAACATCGAAAACTTTATTTTTTGTTAAAGAAAAAATCATAAAATAAATAAATAAAAACTAATCATTTTGAATGAAAACTTGAGATGAGATATTTGAATTGATGGATATTTCTAGTTCGATTTTATTAAAATACATTTAATTCGATTTACGTAGTTAATTAATAAAAGATTCCATATTAATCTAATAAAATTATTTGCTGAATTCCTAGAGATTTGGGTCCGTTAATGTTTCTTAATAAGTGGTTTAGAAAGAATTGATTTAAAAGACAATAATATTCTTTTATTGATATATAGTATGTTAACTAACAATTATTTATCAAGTCTTAATACAGTGCACATTCAGACAATGATTTCTGAATTATTGTGTGAAATTACTGTGGTACTTTGGAAACAAGTGACTAAAGGAATGTAAAAGTCTAAGTCCATATAATTATCTATTTAAGACAATCAAATACTAATATTAAAAATCGCATTTTTTCATTTCAATCATGCATTCCACAAGAGCTATAGATTTTTCGATAAATTAATGAGTTAAAGTATATAAAACATTTACGGAAAACGGTAGTAGGAACTACGAATGCTAACAGGCGCCCGCAAACGGGTCAATGGAGCCCTTTGATCTCAGCACTCACCTGTCTTCCTTGAGTGCCCTGGTCTTTCGCAGACTACACGCTTCACTCTCTACTTGAGGCGGACTATAGAAGCGATGTTTACTTTATCTTTCCATGCACACTTAATACATATTTCTAGTTCGGTAGCCATCGATTCTCGAGTACCATCTTACGTTAGTCGTAGAGATAGCTCGTTATGATCCAGATTGAATTTTCTATTGGCATAGACACCTACTCATGCCGCACGCTATGAGACATAAACTCATCATTTCCATATCATAACCAAAAATACATTTTTTAGCTTAATAAGAAAAATAGGACTAACTGCCGTATCTTTTTACAATGTTTAAGAAAACTATTTTAAATGTTAAAACTTTAACGTATTGAATAATTACAACAGATGTTACATAAATATCAAAATTCTTAATAGAGAACCGTAAAAAATAAACTTAATATGAATCTTACTAATCCGGTCCGAAAAGAAAAATCATAACAGTTTAGTTATAATTTATTAAACACAAGTGTTGGGTTTAAACGTGACTAAATAAAGCACATAAAATATAAAACGAAATGATCGTCTCAAAATTTTTTCCTCATTTTAATCTGAGAGCTCTAAAGATATGTTTTTGTAAAAATATTTTGTGAATACTTTAATAAGGGCCCGATAAAAGGGGGTGTTTTTATTTAGTGGGTCCAGTCCCGATTTGAATCATAATAGTGTTTGAAATTTATCTGCTCATAAAACAGGCGTTACCGGATTGGCTTGTGACAAAAGCGGTTTTATCGCGGCCGGTGAGCGATCGTAAATTTTACTTCGGCTGTCAAAATATAGTGTGCTACAAAGCTTACTGAAATGGAGTGGTTTGATACACATACCCGAGCTCATGTTTAGTGCTTAGTATGGATCCTAAAATCCTTCGTTGCTTCGATAGGAAAATTTGATACGAATCCCATACCCAATAAAGACTTAATAATAGACATATATATATATATATATATTTACACTCTAAGATATTTTTGAATTAATAATTTGTTTTTATAATATCTTGAAATATTTAGCCCATATACCTATATGTTCGCTAGGAGTAATACGTTGCAAGAATTGGGTATGGGATAAGCGTTGGTCTTAATATGGAGATCATGGCATCCAATCCAACCGTGGAATAGTACTAACTTTTAAGATTATCAACCAAAGCCCCATTTAGGACCAATACTATAGCACAGGCCTCACAGAAAATCGGTGTGAAACAGCGCCTGCGCTGTGTTTCACCGAGTGAGTGAGGATACCGGAGATCCACAATCCAACCCTTCCCCTCATCCCCCTCCCCATCCCCCAAGGCCGGCAACACACTTGTGTTACGTGACGTGTGTGTGTGACGCCTCTGGTGTTACGGGTTTGCCCCTTATTCCATAAA
Source organism: Hyphantria cunea (assembly GCA_003709505.1). NCBI lineage: Eukaryota > Metazoa > Arthropoda > Insecta > Lepidoptera > Erebidae > Hyphantria > Hyphantria cunea. The sequence goes on along the minus strand of PKRV01000458.1, from coordinate 893,287 downwards.
AAAAAACATAGATAAGTATACTAGCTGTCCCACGCAACTTCATCTGCATCAATCATGCTCGATTCTATTGGTCTATGCGTGATGTTAACTATCTCATCTAAGACACGCAAGCAAAACACACATTTTAAAAAAATGAAAAAATCGTTTAGATAGTTTTAGAGTTCATCGTGAGCAACAACGTGACACGAGACTTAAATATAGGTATAATAGATTATTAAAGTGTGGTCTATCTTGGGTATTTAACGTAAGTATTGTATGATTCTACAATAATACCGATAAGTTATGAAATGAGACACAACAGTTTTCCTTTTTATGCACGGTTGGAAGAAGAAAAAGGGATACAATAAGCAATTTAAGTCTGTGTAAAAGGAACGTTGTTGTCCTAATTTAGTACAATCATTATGCATATTGTATGCCTCACTTGCCTTTGTTTTCCGATAAACAGTGGTCGTTGCCGAGTTTTCCCTTTTTCCGCTTTTTTATTATTAAGAGGCTACATTTACCTGTGGGCGTAAGTTGTATTGTACAGTCAGACCCACAATGGTTACTCACCGTTCCACTTTTACGACCCGTTTTCGCTATTTTACTTAATGTTAAAGTTTAGTACATTTACAAATTACATTATTTTCCTTTTTATTTCTTCTTATAGTATTTATTCGAACTAATCTTCATAATTATGTGTTCATAATTTTAGAGTGTATTGTTTGGCATGAGACTAACTACGTATAGTAGTTACTGGTCAAGGGGTTTGGTTCTTCTCTTCGCAGTTCGACGCCTCTGATACCAGCCAATACTGTTACGATACCCACAGTAGCAATAGGGGTAGTGTTTTCTTCGTATTCTTAATCCGTATTTTTTTATGATACTGTCTACAAGTTAGGTTAAGTACGCTTCAACAACTAGAAAAGTCTGCTTCGATTGAGTTTAAATCTTATAACCATATTCAACCCACTCCAAATATGTTTTTATAAATTTTTACAACAATTTTGTTCCTCATTTATCATCAACGCAACCACAATGCGCCACTGCGTAACTTGGCATAGTACAGTTAGTAGTCTATTTATTGACAGCGTCAGTAGTCCTAACTACTTTTAAAATATAGACTAATACTTTTCAAATATATAAATTTAACCAGAATCTTGAAAAACTAATTTAGGTAGGTTTGTTTAAAAATAATTTAAACAAACTATGACAAAATAAATTCGCTAATATATATTAATGTTCTCCTAGGCCACGGCGGCCAGTCTCAACGGAGACCAGCCAACTACGCAGGCGATATTATAGTACACAAGTGTGCGCGCAAACACAGGTGCAATCTCTGTTCCCTCACTCTCATAATCCGAAGAGACGGTTAACCGACACGATCAGTAAGAGATCAGGCGCAGGACCGACAGCTTTACGTGCTCTCCGAGGCACGGGGATTCCGACCCCAACTTCCAAACTCCGAGCGGTTATTAAGTATTTATATAATCAGAAAAATTCAATAACAATTTTGGCCCGACCCGGGATTTGAACCCGAGACCTCTTAATTGGCAGTCGCTTAATGCGATAGTCAGATAACGAATACAAATACTATAATAGTACTACTACTATATAAAAAAAATAGAACCTCCTTTTTTGAAGTCGGTTAAAAATTGTTCAAAGCTGAAGCGCTATCTCCGTCACAATGATATTAATATTCCTTTCACGCACCGAAAAGAGTACAAGATCTTTTCTTCTCTCCCGTACTTAAACATACAAATTATTCTGTTTTTGATTGTACAAAGATCCAATAGAGCTGGGGCATTGTTCACAACATTGTCTTCGTAATGGGCAAGATGCTTTCCCAGCCATATTCCGGATCTCGCCGAAATAAAATTAGCCTTAGGGTAATAAATTCAAATCACAGCTCACCGTAATTCCAACCGCCTTTTTCACAAGAAAATATTCGTTGTGGAATCCTTAATTTGGTTTCATTTTGTTACTGTGGTTGTAACAGTTGTTATTTCTCGCTTTGTGTCCGTTCTTCAACACCTTTAAGCGTCAAACAGGAAAATCTGTACAGAAAAAGGAATTTTGGTGTCAGAAAAACTTATTTAATTATATTACCTACAAGTTACTTATCCAAAAAGTATAGAATATACTCGTATTCATATTAGCAACTTGAAGTACTAAGACAAATTAAATATATAAAAGTTTTAATATATTTCATCTTAAAACACCATCAATAAAAAATCATTATCTACAGTTACGTATAAAAAATAAAAGTATTTATTCACGTAAACATGTGTAACTTATGGTTTCTTTTGTCACATTTTCATATGCTTTAAAAGTACCGTTTATATTTTCTATGCATTAAGTGAAAAGCTATTAATTTGAAATAACAAAGAAAATAAAATTTATTTGTATGTATAGCAAATTTAATATTTAATTTAATAATCAATGTCCTAGTTCTAATAATATCAGTTTCGTTTAGTGGAACCTAAAGACTAATTATGCAAGCTCACGTAAAGTTATTACTCATAATCTTACACATATTCATACGACATTCACGAAAGTGAAGCAATCGATACGCGAACACAACCCATCTACTAAGATTGCTTTGAAATGCATTAATCATTCGGGTTCTCCATTACTAACAATGTTTATTTTAACTCGTTAACTATGGAACTTCATATTAGATTATACTTATGGATCTTCTATATACATTTACATTTTAGCTGAATATATTACTATGAAATACGAACTCGAATTTACAAATATTCAGGGAAATTGCAAAATCGAAGATTTGAAAAATAGTTTCATTAAGATTGCAAATGACAACCCCAATGACACTCATCAATCAATCAATAACATAATAAACAGTGTAGACCTGCTCTTTCCAAAGGACGCGCAAATTCATAACAAAGTAACTGACTATCCTATCCAGTAGAAACATAAGTTAAGCTCTGCAGATATATTGTAAAAAACCCTTGTAACATCAAGTGATTAATGTACAAAATTTAGATAGTACTGAAAGAAAATGCTTCAACATTGAGGTTTTAGTGTTGTATAAGTTGATGTATATTCTTGTGTACTTATATGGCTCCGTATACACGAGGGATGGTCAACACGTGACAAGCATGATAAATGAGGAGTTCGGGATCATGCCTCTGGGGACTTCCTTTGGCTGAGAAGATGGCTCGGGAAGAAACCTAATAACGTTCTTTGAGTTTTTAAAAAGAACTAAACCCTATGATCTTTAAAATAAAGTACGGTTTGCAATAATAATAAAGAGAGTTAAAACTCCATAAAAATTCTAACGCTACTACGAGTTATTGTTGCAAAAAGTAACTAAAGTGAATAAGTACAGCAGAAAAGTAGCTCTTGTGATGCATATTTTAAGTTTTAAATTTATTTGAGTGTGTTTTGTTCCAAATGCGAGCTGGCTAGGGAAGATCAGAAAGCAAAATGTAGAATCCGAGACAGAGTCAAGTCAAAGGCGGGCGTGAGTGTAAGCATGGAATATTTTTAGTAACCCCAACTAAGTGGACCAGAGGAATAAATCATACGATTTCGTGATCTTTCATTCAGACGCAACATTAGCATAGAATCACTACATTTAGCAGTTAATTTTTTCTTACAATTTTATAAAATCCTTTGCAAAAGGTTAGTTTAGTGTAATGATCGTGAGATAATTTAATACTGTAAGTTGCACGTGACATAAATAATGAGAACTCGTTTGTTTTTTCCTGTTTTACTCTGCTAACTTATCACTATGAGATTTATGCACCTTCAGAGTGATACAAGCCAGAAAATGCTTCCCATCCAAGAAGAGTGAAGCAGTTTCTGAATATCCCTTCTTACTTAATACTAAGACTGAATAATTTGAAATTTAAGTCATGCTTTAAGACCTACTTGTTTTCACAAATTGCCACAGCCTACATTGATATTTGGTGTTAAGAAATGAAGGGAAATAAATAAAGGTAATAGTAAATTTTTCTTTGCCGGGGTTGTTATACTGAACAAATGGAAATAAAATTTTACACGGCAAACGAAACTCTGACGATTCTTAGGATTAATTCTTTAATTCTTCTTAGACTTCTTAGGCGGGAGGGATATTTAAAAAGTGACAACGCACTTGCCTCGGCTTATGAATGATGTTAGGCATTTTCACCAGATGATTGGGTTACATGACATTGTACTGTATATAAGTGAAAGAAGTAGCAGTCTTGATTAGTTATCGTTTAACTAAAAAGAATTAACAATATAATCTAATATATAAGTAACTCCTCAGTCTGTAGGCACAGCTAAGTAGACAACTTTTTAAATTTATAAATTTTAACAGAGAATAACTTTTACCCATTGACCTTACATATGCAATAAATGACGTCGATGAATGATGATAAAATAGAAAGTTCCTTCAATCTTTGATAAAGGGCTCCTTGTCCAGCAGTCCTTTATTGAGCCGCAAATAATTACAACTAAAATGTTCGGCATCTCGATCGGTATAATTTTTATCATACATATAAAAATTTATGAACCTATTTCTTTAAGGTACATTTCATTTAAGTAATGAGAATATCCGTAAACCATTACTTATTTTACGGCATATCCTAAAACCGTTTGGTTGTAGAAAAATAAACTGAGCTCGAGCCTATCGTGTAGTTCATTGCACCTACCTTAGATGTTTATTTAGAATGTTAAAATACAAGATCATAAAGTGTAGGACTGGAGGATATACTTGGAACTGATAGTTACATAATAATATTTTATGAGAATATATTTGTATAAAAATAAATATAACTGTATGTATATAGTGTAAGCACAGATTTTAGTAACAAATAGAGTAAATATATTAAGCCATTGAATAAGTAGCGGCAAGGTACACAAATTTATAACATTCGTTATTTATAAGTCAACATCACACACACACACATATAACTGTAATTTGATTATTACCACTGACATTAATTCATTTTTTCAATTATTATCGAATAATAATAAAAAATGTACAACTATACGGCCCCATATATGCATTCAATTGGCTTTAAAAGACAGAAAATCGAAGAACCTAAAGGTATCTTTTTACACGTGTATTTTTTAAAGTAACGTGTAAAGTGTATTTTACCTTACTTAACCCAAATACAAGTTCGAATAGTAAAATTATAAAAATATCACAGTCTACATTTCTTTTAAAACCAAATAAAGAGATAGAGCTATTAAAAAAAATATTCAAAATGCGTTCATTTTGAAAATAGCTGAGTCGAAACCATTTTTATTCTAAACACATTGCAATCCCATAGCTTAAAAATATTAGCTTAGCAAGCAATAAACGGTACAAAGTAGAATAGTGGATCGTTTATGAGAAGTTATGTGACTGTTTTGGACAGACGTGTTAGTTCATATATTCTAAAACTAACTGATATTTTCTGATTTTCCAGTAAGATTTTATACGAAAAATAAATTGTTTTTATACTATTAAATATGAAATAAAATGTACGTACTTAAACCTTCTTGAAATTAGAAAGTTACGATTTTCGCCAGAAAAATAATTGCATAAAAAATTTAAATTTTGTGAATAGCCTACAAGATAGTAGGTTGGGAAGACGTTAATGCCATCTAACAACATTAAATAAAAAGCCTACCCACTTAGTAACCTGGATCAAATATACTAGGCATTAGATGAAAATTTTTGGGTTTCATAATGTGCCAACTACTGTCCACTCTCAATCTCAGAAGATCCATGATAAAGTTATAAGTTTCTTCTCATTGAACTCTGATTTCAAAATGTGGATCGACTAAGTTTTACCTTCTTCTTAAATCGTCATAAAATCCTGACGCACTAAAGTTTTCATAAAAATAATACCTAGATCTAATGAAAATAAAAATTAAGTATAACTTATCACAATGAACATTTAATCACTATTTTTGTGACTGAAAAACGACATTTTGTTACATAGGATTTTATTATTTAATAAGCTAAAAAATATTTTCTTTTCGGGGCCGACCTTTTAATAACTACTGAGCTTCAAATAGTTTCTAGAAAATTCGAGCTAGGGAATGATGGTCTCAAAAGCGCTCAAACACAAAGGAGACTTTTGTGTATTGAAAAAGAAATAATCTTTCTTAATTGCGGCTACGTTTTTGATCTATGACTCCAGTAATCGAAAAGGGTCCGTCGATTTTTCCCTCATAAGACGAACCCTTTGAAAATGACCCGCATTTAGTAAAAAATATCTTTGCATTCAGAGGCGTCGCGTCCGGCGTCCTCCTTTTCACCGTCCGTGGTTGATTGCGTTCGACCCGTGAATAATACCCACTTTGTGCCCAATAAAAGTTTTCTTCCCTTCGCCGATATTGGAAACAATGGCTTTGACTCACAATTTTTCTGTCGCAGCCCAGCCAGTGACGGAAACGGCTGAGATTATATCGTTCTTTTGATTTGAGGGTAAACGTGATATCGTTTTAAATGAGCCACACGGGTTCAAGTACTTCTGATTATTTTCGAAAACTTGTTAATAATATTCTTTATCATTTTTGCAATAAACTAATATTAGACAGCAATTGTTATTATGAAATCGACCCGAACCCGTCTTGGTAGAAGTTTCAGATTAGAGTCGATTCAATATTCAATTGAAACGCAAAAGTCACAAATTTTCGCGTATACTTCAAGAACAAGATACTGTATTTTTTTCTATGAACGGTAGATTACATCGACTTTCAGAAATTTTACAGTATTGTAAAATACAACATATAGATTGCGTGTTTCTAGATCAGATATGGTTGCAGCTAAGATATTTTGACTTGTTGAGTAGTTTATAAGTGTTAATTTCAAAATTATAATATTATGATATTCGAGACTAAAGTTGCCCTTAACAATATCATTGTTATTACCTAATTTGTCCAATTACTAGTTAACTATAAGATAACTAAAGATTTAGCATCATGTCATAACACCCAATTTTTCTAGTTAAATCAGCTACTTAATGTTTTATAATTTTACTACTTTTTAACATACATACTACTAAACTTATTCTTATTTTAAGCCGAACTTGTAGTCTGAATTTAAAATAAATAAACAATCTCTCAGCTTCATAATTTCGGAAAATATTTTGAGAACTTATTGAGAATTGAGAATATGGGCAAGCTCCTCGTCGAAGAATAAATAAAAACAGTAGACAGAAGATTTTCTACCTAGGGTCTTATAGATACAAAACATTTGACAAAATAAAAGGAGCATGTAAAGATAATGTTAATACCGAAAGGCATAAATTTTTACCAGTCGATTTAACAATAGTCGAGGCGAAGCATTCTCAAATTAGACAAAGGCGGTATTAATACGGAAGCCATTAAATTGAGATAAGCGGCAAGGCAGATTGGGCGTCACCCTTCGTTGAGTCTTGATAAGTGAGAGACGGGGGTTTATAACAAACATGCCATAGATCAACGATAAGCAAAGAATTGTCATGTTGTGATGTTTTTAGTAAAACCATAAGCAGAAACATGTAAAGTTCGTTAGTCAACAGCAAAATTAGAAGGTTTTGTAAATACTGTTTCTGTAATAATACCAGAATATTATGACAATTTTCAATCAAAAAGTTTAAATCGTGTAACTTTTTGATTGAATGTTGTTCTTGTGTTGAATGTTCAAATTTTGTTTAATTTCTAAACTTTGAGAATATTCATTGACTTTCAATACTGATCACCAGAGGTAATAATAATAATAATAAAATCTGTTCATAGATTGATAGCCAAAACTATCAATTTACTTGATCTCGACGTGAATCAAATTTTGATTCACGTCGAGATCAAGTACATTACATTGATTTATTTTTTAGTTATTTAGGATTTTTGCGATATGATTATAAGTCATCAATAATCAATTAATAGAACTGTCTATTGCCAACAATTAATTAATCAATGTATAGTGCATCTAGGGTCTCTATATCGCTAGTAATTGGAATGCTGGCGAGCGCACGGTTTGTCATTCGACAATCAACACAACGTGATACGAAACCCGATGCGATCGTTTCAGATTACCGAGCAGTAATCATTGTCTCGGCCAATCATCTAGCCGCTTTATTTGTACTAAATGTGTAGTTACCTTTATTTATTGGCTGACAGGAAGACTTTGTATAAACCTTGCATTATTTTTATGTTCTTTTGCACTTAGCTATTTCAAGTTTTAAGACCAGGGTTGTCAATAAAGATGTAAAAGTTTTCTTTTGAAATTTTCCTGAAAGAAGGGTGTTAGCGTCACCGTAGCAGTAAACCTGATTTACTTTTGGTCGTACAATGCTTGGTGGGCAAAAGGATCATTTCGTTCGAAGAATTTGTTCTGTTTAGATAAGTAAGTATAAAATTTTAACATTTTTACTTGATGACAAATTGACAATAGAGAAGTGTTATGTATAGGTATATGTTAGTAGATTAGTGATTCTATTACAAGTAACATCAAAATATACATATAAAATAGAACTACAACATCGATTATCGATCATTCGAGTATTTTAGTCGGAGTACCTAATAAAAAAATGTAATACAGAAAAAAATTACAACATTTTTTAGCCACTCAAATATTTGTATATTAAAACACTTAAACTTATTTTAGGGTATTATTATGCCTTGGAATACTGAGGAAACTTTATTATTCATAACTTTTACCAATATTATTTTGTAAACATGACACTAAAATAATATTGAGTTAATTGTCGCATTAAGGAGGGAGAAAGACGCACCTATCGATTTTAATCTATGTTTACCTAGTATGCTACTGTAATAAGCCTCCCCTATTATACTCATGGAATATAACTCCCTTTGTATAAAATTTGAAGCATGTTAAATGGTTTGCAAAGTAAATACTTTTAAAATCAATCGTTGAAGTTAACTGTTTCGAGTAAGTTGAAACTGATAGATATTATTTATTTATTATTTATTTATTTATTTAATCTTCATGCAATTACGTTGCAAAAAGCGGACTTAATGCCATGGGCAATATCTTCCAGTCAAGCTTTAGGTGGTGCAGAGCTACGTGTAGTAGATGTATTTATAGTAGAATAGATAGTAAATAATTCAATAAAATATATTGTAATATCATTAATGTGAGTTCGTTCTTAAAATACCTACTAAACAGCTTTGTAAACTTTTAATTTGATACTTGTTATGTATCCATCACCATCATCATCAACTGTTTTTTTCTCTGTTATGTGTTATCAACAGTCAACAACACAGGGCATTTAAATCTGAAAAATCTCCAAACTCGGAACATTTAGAATAATCAATTTCTCTAATGGTTTTGAAACTATGTCTCTTGAATTAAATCATTTCCAATAGTATCACTATGTTGAAAGAATCAGAACAACTTGTATAATAAAATACTTAAATATATTTTGTCACTGATATATTGTGTGGATCTATTGTACTAACCAAGTTTGAAATTAATTGACCCTCGCAATACGTTATAAAGGTCCCAGAACAGTATGTTTTAAAAATTAATAGCATATTAAAACGTTTGTTAGTATAACATTAATAAAATATAAAATTACGGCCGCCGTTATTACCCTAGAGTACTGAGGATAACAAAAAATTTCATTTTTAACTAATTAAAAATTGTACCGTGCCCCTGGAAAGTATATATTCTTTTGAATTTTATAACAATATTAATGTGTTACTTACTTAACACTCCTGAGGTAAAAAATGGAACGAGAATAAATTACGGAAATAGGATAACAGTTTGACGTACTAATGGAGTTTTTCCGGGAAAGAAAATATTCTGTTACATCTCAGTTCTTAGTATTCCCTTCTTCAAACATGAGAGACCTTATAGTTTCGATTTAATATTAATATAACAAGGGATAACTTGCAAACTTGTTGTACCTTAGCACTATCAGATTTGGAAATATATCATTGCATAGGTTTATTATAAATAATAGGGGGTGTGTGGGGGCGAACCACAATCTTTCGCCCCCAGCCAACCTCACCTGCACGCGGTGCACCCTGCTAGATAACAAACGAGGCTCTGGCGACCGACCGATGGCGGTATATCCATCCTAAAAGGCGTAACTAAATACAATAGGCCGGTGATGGGCAGCAGCGTCACCGGTGCAACAAGTTACGCCCTGCGATCACCAACCCGCCTGCCCAGCGTGGTGATTATGGGCTGACCCCCTCCATGAGTAAGCAACAGAAGCCACGGCCCCCAGTTCCCGGTAGTCCCGCTATTCCTGGTCATGGTGGCGACCACGGTTACGGTGGGACAGGGGGTGCTAAGAATCACCGGGTTACGGGAGGCCACCACAAAAGACTGACCCTGGCAACGTACAACGGCCGCACGTTACGGCTAGACTCGCATCTGGTACAACTTGAGGAGGAACTTGGGAAGATTAGGTGGCATATCTTAGGGTTATGTGAAGTCCGAAGAGAGGGGGAGGATACCATAATCCTGGACTCAGGTCACCTGATGTACTTCCGCGAGGGAGACCAACGATCCCAAGGTGGCGTGGGGTTTCTGGTAAACAAGTCGCTTTCTGGCAACGTTGTGGAAATTTCCAGTGTGTCGAACAGGGTAGCGTACCTCATTGTCAAGCTTACCGAGAGGTATAGCCTCAAGGTAATACAAGTGTACGCACCGACCTCGGCTCACTCAGACGATGAGGTGGAGGATATGTTCGATGACATATCGAGGGCCCTCCACTCCACTACTAAAACCCACTACAACGTTGTTATGGGTGACTTCAACGCCAAAGTGGGAGTACAAACTTGCGGCGAATCGGTAATAGGATCCCATGGATTTGGAAACAGGAATCATAGGGGGCAAATGCTCATCAACTTTCTCGAGCGGGAGGGGCTGTTTTTGATGAACTCATTTTTCGAGAAGCGGCCCCAAAGAAAGTGGACGTGGAAAAGCCCGGACGCTATGACAAAAAATGAGATCGATTTCATCATAACGGACAGGAGGCACATATTCAGAGACGTCTCAGTGCTCAATAGGTTTAACACCGGTAGCGATCACCGACTAGTCCGAGGTTCTCTGAATATCAACTTCAAGGCTGAACGTGTCCGCATGATGAAGTCCAGGCTCCGACCAACTCTGCTCCAAGTCGAGATGGGATCTGAAAAATTCCAGTCAAATCTGGAAAACCGATTTGTTGCCATGGAAACCACAAGAGACGTAAACCAGAACCTTGAAAATGTGGTTCGAATCCTCAGGAGTGAAGGTACGAGATTTTGTCAAATGCAGCGTACAGACACGAAGTCGAAGCTTTCAGAAAGGACACTAGGGTTAATGAAGGAAAGACGTGAGAACCCGCCAGTCACTTCATCGGCAAAACGGACTCTAAACCGAGAGATTAGTAAGCGTGTACGACACGACCTCCGATGCTCCAACACTCTTTTGATTGAAAGAGCAATCGAGCAGAATCGGGGGTCAAAAGTGTTTGTGAAATCTCTTGGAAGAAGCCATTTGACGAAGCTGACCACAGTAAGCGGAGAAGTCGTTGCTTCCAAGCTGGCTGTCCTTTCGGAAGTAGAAAGCTTCTATGGCGATTTGTACGCTTCGCATGCATCTCGACCTGATCCCGAAAATGAGGACCCTCGGGCCAAATTAACACGCCACTTCACCGAAGATCTGCCAGAAGTCAGCATTGACGAAATCGAGATGGCTCTTAGACAGCTGAAAAATGGAAAAGCCCCTGGAGAGGATGGCGTTACTACAGAGCTGTTAAAGGCTGGAGGTAAACCCGTATTAAAGGCGCTCCAAAAGCTTTTCAACGCTGTCCTGTTCGAAGGGAGGACTCCAGAGGCGTGGAGTAGGAGTGTGGTCGTCCTGTTCTTCAAAAAGGGAAATAAAACCATGTTGAGGAACTATCGGCCCATTTCCCTCTTGAGCCACGTCTATAAGCTGTTTTCAAGAGTCATCACGAACCGTCTTGCGCGAAGACTCGACGAATACCAGCCACCGGAGCAGGCTGGGTTTCGGAGCGGATATGGCACCATAGACCACATCCACACAGTGCGGCAGATAATACAGAAGACCGAAGAGTATAATCAGCCCCTGTGTCTAGCATTTGTGGACTATGAAAAGGCCTTTGACTCGATTGAGATCTGGTCTGTTCTGGAGTCCCTGCAGCGTTGCCAAGTAGATTGGCGGTACGTCCGAGTGTTGAGATGTCTCTACAAAGCCGCTACTATGTCCGTCCAAGTACAGGATCAGCATACAAGACCCATACCATTGCATCGAGGAGTGAGGCAAGGGGACGTTATATCCCCGAAATTATTCACTAATGCAATGGAGGACCTGTTTAAGACGCTGCACTGGAAGAGGCGCGGTATCAACATCAATGGCGAATACATCTCTCACTTGCGATTTGCAGATGACATCGTCATCATGGCAGAGACGTTGCAGGACCTACAACAGATGCTGAACGACCTGGCTGACTCGTCTGTGCGCATCGGCCTACGGATGAACTTCGACAAGACCAAGGTCATGTTCAATGAACATGTACTGCCGGAACCGGTTGCGGTACACGGTGCCGTTCTCGAAGTTGTTCAAAAATATGTATACCTCGGGCAGGCTTTGCAGTTAGGTAGAAACAGCTTTGAGGACGAGGTGAACAGAAGAATCCAGCTGGGTTGGGCAGCGTTTGGGAAACTTCGTCGGGTCTTCTCATCATCGATCCCACAGTGCCTAAAGACGAAAGTCTTCAATGCGTGCGTCCTACCCGTAATGACTTACGGAGCCGAAACGTGGACACTTACGGTTCGACTGGTCCATAAGTTTAAAGTCGCTCAGCGTGCAATGGAGAGGTATATGCTCGGCGTTTCTCTAAGGGATCGCATTAGAAACGAGGTGATCCGACAAAGAACCAGGGTCATCGACGTAGCCCACAGGATTAGCAAGCTGAAGTGGCAGTGGGCTGGCCACATTTGCCGAAGAACCGATAACCGTTGGGGTAAACGAGTTCTTGAGTGGAGACCGCGTCTCGGCAAACGTAGTGTAGGACGTCCACGAGCCAGGTGGAGCGATGATTTGCGCAAGACGGCTGGCAGGAGCTGGATGCGAGAAGCCATAGATCGAACTAAGTGGCGTGAAATTGGAGAGGCCTATGTCCAGCAGTGGACTGCGATGGGCTGATGATTGATTGATTGATTGATTGATTATAAATAATGGTGTAAACCCTATCTTTAAAATTTTTGAAGTAAGTATAAGGCCGTGTTTTCGAAGTTAGCTGGGAGAGGGTGCTAGAGCGATTTAGTGTTGTTTTATGATAAACTAGCTATCTACTTCTAATACCTCCAAGAATATGTGTGCAAATTTTCATGATGATCGGTTAAATATTTTTCGCATGAAAGCGTAACAAACAAACTTACATTCACATTTATAATATTAGCATGATTATACCTCGTAAAATGTTGCCTGATATAGATGACAGTTGTCACTAAAAATAATAGTGATTTTAAACAATCGAGATCGATTGCAGAGTTTTGAAAGTGGCTTTAAGGGTCGGAGCCTGGCTCCAAGCATCCATACTAGTTCGTATGGTCTTGGAATACGCTCAATAGTAGATGTCAGCTTGCCAGCTCTTTGGTTCATGGAACAGAAGATTTAACCAGGAAAATTCTTATCAAAGCACTGGTTGATTCTGAAGTATCATACAAGGCCATGCCATAAAAGCTTGTCCCAGTACTGTGTTGCCTGCTAATCCATTTTCTCAATGGCAATGGAACTCACCGTTTTGTATTTTAAAGCAAAATACATTTTTATACTCATCTATCAGTGCTTGCTTGTTGAATACGCTCGTTTGTTAGCTGTGGGAGAGTGAGAATCAGGTTTATGGATTTGGCACTTCCATCGCCCAACATAGGCACCCTGTTGAACGATACAAAATTTCGTTTAGCCGCTTTCCTCCGTTTAGGAGCGCCTTGTGTTTCTCCGCATTTTTATCACAGTGAAGAAGCTGGGTTGGTACGCAAATGATAAATGCATTTCCAAGATATATAGTTTGTGTCATTTCTTTATCATATTAACGGAGGAAATCCCTGAACATTCGATAGAAATACTTTTTTTCTCTTTTGAAAGTTATCAATTTTAAAACCAAGGTAAAATTCAAATATTTTACTACCTCTCCTAGACTAATTAGTCTTTTGAAAAAAAAACAATTTAAAACACACATCGGGCCTTTTAAGGCCCGACCGCAAAATGATTACACATAATATGTTTGTCAGACCTTTATTACAAACCCAGTTATTAATTAGTATCACCTCCATAACGTATCACATACAAATGAGCGTTGGGACAAGGGCGGCGTGCGTGTCAACAAATCGCACGTACAATGTTTTATACCCGACCACCCGTATCTGTTCGCTTGTTTGTTTATTATGCCCCTTCCGAACGATGAACCGGTTTTATAGCCTTTAGAAATAACTGTAGCAGGCGGTAACGAATTTTCTATTTTACTTCGATTACGACTTCCTTAAAGGAATTGGTTTAATTTTGGATTTTGATGGCTTCTGACATTATGATGAATGCTAGTTCTAATATTTCAAATGATGTTAATTGAGAAACTGGCTAGGAACCATTTTTAAGAGCAGAAGAAAAAGTAGATACGTCATAACATTTTCATTTGTTGAAACTTGAAGTGACAGAATCTAACTTTCCTAATTTAAACTAAGTTCCTCTACTTAATGTACTCCCCAAGTAATGCTACATATTCCAAACTATTACTGTCCATGCCCTAGACTGTTTATTTACTGCTTCGATACAGTTTCCTAAGTCTACAATTAACTTTATACACATGTTCGTATGTTTACCCAGCCCGCATGTAAAACTACATCTGAATTTTCCGGTCTATGTAGCACTTTGTGATTTTATTTAAACGAAAATCTATTTATATCTAACTGTGTAACAAACACGCTGATTGCCATTTATTTAGAAAATACGGGATTTACGAGGGGCAAACGAACTCTCATTGTTCTACATCCAACGTAATCAATTTAAATTAAACTTGGAGCGTAATTGAATTTTTGAGGAGAGGAAAATTTTGAACAAACACGTATATTGGAACATTCTGACAATCGTATTATGTGGTTAGTGAATAATAGAATTCTGAGTATATTACTATGTATACTGTTACACAACATTACTAAATAATAATATTAAATTTTACTGCAATTACAGTGAGACCATGAATTATTTCACTTTCAACATAAGTACACTCATGTCTCAAATCCAGCCGGGGTGAGCAGAGTGGATAGAGGGCCTTTTGACAAGCCCAACCTCTGGTAGCAAACTTTTTTCAATTCTTGTCAGTAAATTTTATTCCTTATCATTCCTCACTCTCTCACACAATCTCACTTTATATTATTACCATCGTCACGGATTACAAATTATCTCTTAGTAACTTTAATTACTTTATACATCTATTCAAATAAATATTTAAATTACTTTGTTTATGTATGGGCCTGCCAAAGTGACTCTACTCTGCCTTGTGGAAAACGTAAGCAGAATCCAAAAGTGGTGGTCACCATACTCGCTGCTATTGTAGACAATGCAACAATGCAGCATGGTCACCAACGCCAGGGCGGCCTAGTGATGCTTCTGCATCACTGGGCCTCCGGTTTTACACTCACCAAAGAAACACGACAGTACGAATGCTGTCATTTTAGGTTGATCTTCTATCGAGGATCAGCGTGGTACAGGAAATCAGCGTGGCTCTACTTACCTTAATTGTGATAACTGGATTTATTTGAATAATTTACATCTTCACAACTTACGATTTAACAATCTCAATATAAAAAATAGCTATGCCCGCGACTTCTTCCGCCTGGAATAGTGACTTTGCCTAATATTTATACAACATTCAATTTTTATATGGAATAGCTTGCCAGCGAGCCTACGCATCGCCTGATGGTAAGCGGTTACCACCGCCAATGGACACCCACAACACCAGAGGCTTCACAAGTGCATTGCCGGCCTTGGGTAGATGGGGCAGGGTTGGGTAAGGGCCTCAGGTATCCTCACTCACTCGGTGAAACACAGCGCAAGCGCTAAATTTTATTAAAATCGGATCAGTAATTTTGGGGTGAAATCACAAAAGACGGGCAGACAGAGTTACTTTCGCATTTAATATTAGTAAGAATTTCACCTATAAGGCCATATAAAATTCTACCGGGTGGGTACTGAATGGCTACTTTAAAGTGAACCGTCTTATCTAGAGAGCTTTTAGATATTTATAGACCAAATCACTATAGTCTTTGTTGTCATTGGGTAAACATATAATCATCATCAATGGCATTTAATAATTTACTGCTGAGATAGGCCTCTCTTTAGAAGAGAGGTTTGAGCCTATATAGACCACTGTACTAAAACCCGAAATAAGCTGATAGATATATTTTCAAAATAGGTTTTGTTATGGTAACCAGTTACACCCACGGCAGTAAATTTTTGATAAGCTTATAACCTCATTGATATGAAAACAAAAATACAAATCTATACCAATTTGATAAAGGGGTAAAGTTTCTAAATTTTTTTGTAAGGTTGTAGGGTAATCTTCGGAAGTGTTGATCCGATCCTGAATATTCACTAACAGAAAGCGACACTACACAGGAGTGACACAGGCCATATTTTATTGTGATTTAACAAAAATTTAGTTATAAATATTAGTACTTGTAAATCAAGTCGAATAAAAGCGGTCGGTTAACGCCCAACGAAGTGGGCAGGGGTCGGCTAGTGTGCCATGAAACTATATTAATTCATTTTGATATTTTTACAGCTTTCGTCGTCAGCTACTTAATAACGATATTAATTGCCAATTTAATAGTCAGCAAGCCTGTTACGAATTTTACCTGGCGCTATTCCAAAAGCCAACAATAACCGAGACTCTTTAATAGCGTTTATAACTCAATTACTTATTTTTCACACCTGGGAATTGAGAGTACGAGGAACAATCTCGACCGAAGAAAATATTTAAACTATTTCATGAAAAAGTAAAGCAGATATCTGTATATCACTTTTGTATTATTTATACAAAAAATGAAATTGAAGTGTCTATTGTAATTTCAAATTAACAGCTTATTACTTAATGCATATTAAAATTTTAAACGGTACTTACATCAAAAATACTTGTGTGTGTTTTGACGGGACTTTCATCGGTAGATTGTACTTGATATAAGAAGTAATTTAGGCTATTTTTATTTAGAATAACGGCGTTATTCACGGTTATTGTTTTAAGGTACAAAGACAAACGTGGGGCTCAACTAGTAGCGATTATATTGTGCAGTATTAACTGTGTTACTATCAAATAATTTTAAATTTTCATGAGGTCATTACGCAGAAATCTTTATTTTGAAATTCTGTAAAATCCACCGAGTTGGAAACTCCTTATCCAAACTTAACAGTTCTTGTGTATGTGCCTGCGACAAATCTAAGTTCCGGACTTTTTAAGCCTTCTTCTTAACGTACCTCTCCCGCTGTATACTGTTTACCTGAGATTGAAATAATATTCTCAATTATAATCATATTTCCTAATCGTTTTCTAACAAATATTATAAACAAAAACTCACCTTTGAACTTCCTTTTTGAAATTTTATTGAATGTATAAAATAATAATAGACCCTTATAAACACTTTTTATTTATTTTGAGATTAACCTTTACCTTTATTTTGTTGTTCATGCTTGATTTAATTTCTGTAATTTAAAAAAATATTCTTATTTTCATTTATTCATTTCTTATCTTATATTATTATTTCATCTACTTTAAAAGGTGAATAATCAGGGGATGAAAAATGTTTATTAATGTGAATAACACTACACCCTGATATTTTTATAATTCTTTAAGAATATCATAATATACATAAGAATATCATATTGATTTGAAGTTATTAAAGATATAATCTAACAGTGAACTAATAATTACAAACTCTTAGCGTGAATTAGGGAACTTGAAAAGCCTAATTTCAAATGTAAAGAAATTACATAATGTACTTACACAATGCTCTAGGACAAGCTTTTATGATATTCTGTGTTAAATAACAAAAAAAAACATACATAACATACTAAAAGAAATTTTACCTCTACCTAAATGCAAAATGATATTAACTTCTTTTATCTCGAAATATCTTATGTATCTTAACAATGTATAGTCACTAGCAACAATCTCTGCAAATCCCGATGGTTAAGGTATTTCAGATAAACGGACGTGACCGCTACGTTGTTTTTTTAGAGCAGTGGTAATGGCAGTAAGCAAAGTTCACTCTGATACTAATGAATTGCGATGGCATTGTGATTAATTAAAAAGACTCACCGAAGCTCTTTTTTAATTGCTATTGATTGATACGAAATAATTTATGTCAATGATGAAACCACTTAGATTCATTCATGTTTTGGTTAAGACAAAGATAATGTGACTTAATTTAAAGGTATTTAAGGTTATTGGGAATCACTTGTTGAAGTCAGAACAGTAAACCCATTCAACCTACAAGGCTATAAGCTCTTAATTCGAATGACCGTATCTTTGTCAGCACTTTACTGACTAACGATAATGATTGGGGAACATTGAAATGCCTACTTTGCTATTGTTCGACTTTGAGGAAAAACAGAAACCCTCATAAGATTGTTCTCATATCTTTTTGTCTACGCTTAGCAATCTAATTTCGTTTCATACTTAAACAAATTCCTACACAATATTTACCCAAATTAACGCTGAGGGAAAGAAGGTAGCATTGTTTAAGAATGTGATTTACTTTAATAATATAAAAAAACGAATATTAAAAAGGGGAATTTAATGTAGTAATAGGGTTTACAAAACAAGAATGTAAATGAACGAATTCACACGTATGTCGAAATCGACCCAACTAAAATTGGCTCATTCTCACTTGCCCAGATCCATGATAGATATAATGAGAATATTTTTTCTCATTAGATCCTTAATTTGCTTTATATCAAAATAATGGATTTATTAAGAATATTTTTTCTCATTAGATTCCGTTATTTACTTTAGTTCAAAATGATGGAACTAATGAGACTATTTTGTTTGTAAAAATAATAAACGGATTCGATTATTTTGAAACCCTAGCACTTGTATCTGTGAAAACGCCGAAGGAAGGCAAAATGAAATATATTTAATGAAAATTTAAAATAGATACGTTTAATATCACCTAACAACGTCTGCAAATCAGAAAATAACGAAAAATAAAATCATCATTAGACGCATCACGGATCTGGCCATTGGATCTACTGAGCATGAACCCTAAAATTACATGCTGACTAAAGCTAAATTGAATGTATTCTCTTGTAGGCTTCATCAAAAATTTTAAAGCAACCTTTATGACTACGAAAATAACTATCTTTTTGGGTATATTTTCCTAAATTGATCGTTGTCAATTTTTCCTAATATTATGTTAATTGTGATTTCATTCTACTGCTACCGCTCCTTACTCGCCTACACCATATTTGATCAGTCTCCATTATACATTACATAAAAAGCCATTATAATTTATAATGGACTCACCAATATCATTCGTTTTATTTGAGTTCAAGATAAATCAACAAAGAACCTATTTCGACCTGAGAACTGAAGAATAATCAAATATAATGTAAATGTAACCGGCGTATTTTCAAATCATCGTACCCTTCAATCTGATGTACTCTTAAGTTCAAACAAACTGGTCGTCTTCATTGTTTGTCCGCGGAACCTTTTTGTGGAGATTTCCCACGGGGCGAGACCGCGGTGGACGCTCCATGCCACTCTTGTCTTCAACGTTGACAAGAATATGCAAATATCTACATGAAAGCCGATTTTTTTCTCAAAGGCATTAATATTCTTTTTCAACATAATTCAGTTTGTGTCAAGTCATGTTTAACTTTCTTCTGTTCACATTTCGGCGTAGTATTTTATAATGCAACTATTTTCACAGATCAGGCAATCTTAAAATAGTATGAAATTGTAATGAAAAGGCTAGACAAACCATGCAATAAAAAGGCTAAATAGATAGAAACTAAGAGACGATTACCAGAGAATCCTATGAATAAATATTAAGAGGCGCGCTGTTGAATGAGCGGCAAGCACAAAGGAGCGCTCGAAGTTACGAAGATGCCAATACACCTCGCTTACAATAATCGTACAGTTGATTGCTACAATTAACGCATTTCCTCCATCATTACAGAGAATTAAAGTAGCGGGCGATAGTATCTGACCGAGAGAAAATTTTAACTACATCTTTGTTACCGCAAAATTGTGCTTTGCTCGACTTTATAATGATTGAATGTTCTGAAATTAACATTTCAATCTTTGCCTAGATAACTGTTTTTGTTTTAGAATGAAGATAACAACAAGCTAAAATTAAAAACCGCTTTCTAAACAATAAACAAAAAAATGCCTAGCATAATTTGGAAAAAGCTGATACTCTTACACTGCTGATACTCTTAGACTGATAGTGAAAAGCTGTTAATTTGAAATTACAAGCAGACACATCAATTTTATTTATTTATACAGATGTCTAGTTGAGAAACGTAAGTTCGTTTCCAGTTCTGTATATCCATAAAATAGAATTGATGACCAATTATTTGCCTAGCTCCTCGATATACACGCTGGCTGCGTCAAATTATCGTACTTCCATGAACTTGTCGGCGGACTTGTAAGGATACTTGCACCTCATTAGGTCAACCGTATAGCAGCTTAGACTGCGATATAAATGTATCGTAATTTGTCTGTCACTGGTAGCAGGTGAAACAGCAATATAAGTTATTTGTAGTTTTGTCTGTACAATTAAACGGTCCAGTTCAGCCTAACGCGGTATTTAATTATAAAACTTCATTAAACAAACACTTTGTGAATATTATGGACAAATACACTAATCATGATAATAATAAATAATAATAAATAATAAATAAATATTTCGGACATCTAACACACAACACCATCTAGTCCCAAACTAAGCAGAGCTTGTATTATGGGTACTAGATAACTGATATTACTACATAAATATTTTTTTTTGTAAATACATACATATTATACATAGAAAACACCCAAACTCCGAAACAAATATTTGCAAATCATACAAACATTTGGTCCGACCCAGGATTCGAACCCGAGACCTCATGGACAGCAGTCGCGTACGCTACCACTGCGCCACCGAGGCAGTCAATATACTGACGGTTGAACTTTATTCTTTACTAGCGACCACGACTTGTCAGTGAGTGGTGAACTATTTATTTTATTATTATGTTTAAACTATACAACAGGATATCAAAAGTATATAATAGAATAAATACTTAATATTTGCATATATACTAGGGTTTAGGATAAACTACACTAACTCGACGACTGTAAGGTTACGGACGGGCGGGTGTCGTTCTGCTCTCGCACATATGAAGTATAGCCCATAGCCTTCCTTGATAAATAGGTTATCTAACACTGAAAGATTTTTGGACTTAGTTTCTGAGATGAGCACGTTTAAGCAAACAAACAAACTCTTCAGCTTTGTATTTTAGTATAAATATTTTGCACCAGCTTAAGGTGTATTATTAGTATTAAGTGTTTTATTTATTCAGTTAGTGATCCTGAATGCTAAACCAGAGGTCGTGGATTTGATTCCCATTTTGGACAAATCTTTGTGTGATGAACTGTATGAACATGACCATTGGTTCTGTGTCTAGGTTCTGTGTTTAATTTATTTATAATATAATTGTATTTAGAAATATATAAGTATGCTTATCAGCAGTCTGGAAACCACAGGCAGACAGGCAATGCCTAGTTTGATACAAGACAGCCGTGTGTGAAATGTATGGAGGGATGATTGTTATTTTTACATATATACAATCTAAAGTCTGCCTGTTTGTACGCTCAGTCATATAAAAAGTCAGATTGTCACATTATACTCTAAACGCTTTTATTTTTTTCAGTTACACTTCTCGGAAACTGATAACTTTTCAAAAACTACTTAAGTATCTTAGAATGGTTTTCAACTAGCTAAACAGAATAATATAAATAAAAGAAGAAAAAAGTAGATGAAAATGTACAAATACGAAAAGGCACTTAGATGTAACTTTAGATCGAATAAACGACGCGACTAGCCCATTGAAAACGCATTTCAATCCGGAAGTGGTACCCCCTACATCGTCGCATCGCTCCCGTCTTTGCAAATGTTCACTGAAAATATATTTAACTCTATCTACCACATATAAACATACAATTGACTCGCATACAAAACTATAAGTTTTTATTTAGTTAAAGGAGTCGAAACAATTTCAATTTTATTATATTGTAATAAGGTCCAAAATCACTGAGATTGGACTGAACGCATTTTATCGAATGTATGTGAATAGGATTCTCCAACTAATACAAGCAGAAAGTGCTGGACTATTCTAGGAATTTGTTTGACGTTACCATCGGGTTTCCGGTATTTTTATAGTGTCTTTTTGCACGAGATCCTTCGAAGCACTGACACTGGCCCTTTATTGAGATTTGTTTAAACAGAGGATAATTAAACCTTGGAAATGAATGCCTCGGTACTTTTAATCCGGCAATTCTTTGCCACTTATTGTCTTTTTTTCAGAGAATTCTTTCTATAAGAAGACAATGGTCGGAGCTTGTTAAATAGTAATCAACTTATTAATCAACTCTGTCGTTTAATTAGAGTTAGCTTGTATTCGAAAGTTTATTACTAAGTAAAACAATGAAATACTCATTTGCTGGGAACATTTTAGGACTAAGTGCTGTGTAACTTATAAAATATATATAATCAGAAATTGCGAAATTTCGTAGAAACTTTAATCGTTTTGTAATGTATCCGGGAGTCAAAAACATTCATAAAAGGTCATATGTAGCTACATAGCTAGTTAAAACTGATGATCTCGTAAACATTCTAACATATACTATGATGATGATATAAAAATCCATGTTTGGCTATTGGCATTTACCACGTGGAGGTATAATTATATGATTTGATGATAAAAAATATTTAAAAAAAACTGGATAAACAAGGAAATCATGCTCTTTTAAGATTTGCACAATACTGTCGCCAATTATCCAAACCGTTTTGCAAGCGTCTTATCTATTTTATATTGAGTTTTCTAACACAAATACATACAACAACCCATAATGTCCCACTGCTGGGCTCGGGTCTCCTCTCAGGAGAGGGTTAAGGCCATACGTCCCCACGCTGGCCAAGTGCGGGTTGGGGACTGCAACACAAATACCACTTGCATATTAAATTCCTAATTGTGAAGAAGATTCTAAACTATTTACTGACAAAATTCTGATGTCAAAGCCAATTAGTGAAGGTGATATTAGGTGGGACTCAAACTGGCACCCAAAGTTAGCATTTGTTTTGAACAAAGTGAATGTCGACAGACATAAGTAATTGACCATCTGCGGCAGCTGTTTAAAGTACTTCTTTAACCTTCGGCTTTAGTAAAGTCTCTACCGCCAACAATTTATATCAAATTTTCCTACAACGATAGATTAATTGCCGTTCTCATCAACTTAAATTTAAGGGACCACTTAGAGAGGTAACACTTAGTGATATTTGCGTTGTCACCAATCTTTAGGGGAAAACCAAAGCTTAGGTCAAAATTTAGGGGTTCGAATGTAGGCCGTCTAACTAATCCCTAACAAAGTGATAAAGAAACTTGACTAACATTTTGCTCAAAATGATTGAAATAGAGGAGTTATAAGATGTTTTCAATACCGTTGAGCCTTCAATAGATCGAGAATACACCGTGATAGACATAATTTATTAACAAATTACGGCGATTTAGTTTTGTCAAAATTTAGGCTAATCAAAGAGAGTTTTATCTTTTTATTAAATAAAATTGAATAAATATTAGAATATCCTGATGACAGGTAATACTAAAGATATTTTCACAATTTTTTATAAAATTTTGCATTTACAATTATTTAATAAGTGTTACTTTAAAACCTCAACGACTCGCAGTCTATGCGCCACATTTATATTTTCATCAATTGTCAGTTTGTCATTTCAAAACATTTTCATCAGTTGTCAGTTTGTCATAACAATAAGTAATATGATAATGTAGGTGGATCGTTTTTTGTTTTTGCGAAAGACGATCCCCATTTCATGTCATCCAAATTTTTTATATATTTTATCATTCATTCCATCACGACGAAGACTTAGAATTGAAGACTTGAAATACTTGACATTGGCAGAAATAGCTGATCCGGCTGTTTGCCATATCATTAAAAGAAGAATATGATAATGTAATATTGCAGAAAAAGACAATCGACATACACTTTGAAAAGTTTACGGTTTCTGAAATTCATACAAAATAGAAGGCCCTTAGTTAAGTTTCACTTAACAAGGTGAAAACAAACTTAGATTTTTTTTTGTTTATGAAATAGGGGGCAAACGAGCAGACTTATCGCCTGATGGTAATTGATTACAGCCGCCCATGGATACCCGTAACTCGGGAGCCGTCACGTAACTCGAAAGCGTGTTGCCGGCCTTGGTGGATGGGGAAGGGAATTAGGGGAAGGGTTGGATTATAGGCCTCCGGTATCCTCACTCACTCGTAGAAACACACACTGGTTTTCTGTGAGGCCGTAGTATCACTCCGGACGAGCCGACCCATGCATGTCGAAGTGTGGCTCTCCCACTTATTGCCGAAGCGTGGCTCTCCCACTTATATAAGACCTATCTTAGGTAGCTCTTAAATATAATATTATAAATAGCTGGTGAAAACGCGATTAGACACTTAAATAGAAATAAATAATACATATAAATTCTACTTTAAAGCGAAGGTTGTGTAGCAGGCGGTACACTTTAAAAGTTTTATTATGACGCTTCAAATACTTTACCGAGTAAGTAAGCTCCTATGTTGGTAATTAGTTGATCACGGTTTAACGATTTTATTGCTAATTTAGTTTTATTTAAAGTATGTATTGTGAATGATTTTAAATAGACTGACAAAAGTCACATATTTAAAATAAATTTTCTTAAGAGAGATATACCTAAGCGTTAACGCTTAGGTATATCGCTTTGAAAATCAGAGCTACCCTACAAAAACATAAATCTTGTGTTGCTGAAAGTAAACGGTCTAACAACGGAAGTAAGTCAGGTAGGTACATAAAATATTTACCGGTCGAGTAGAACTAAAGTATTTAGCGGGAAAGGCATGTTGGATTTCTAACAGCCCCTACCTTTGTTGCTCTTTTGCTTCACTTGTTAGTTCGCTTAGAGCTTTGAAATTTTTAAGGGGCAAAGGCAACAAAGGTAGTAAAGAAGAGATTGTTGCAAAGAGTTTCAGTGAAGTAAAATCATAAGACGTATTGCTTATAACGTAGTTTTATGTACTTCTATTTTCAATGGAAGTTATGGTACATTGTATTGAATAATAAGATTTAATATAAATGTAATGAAAGATTTAATATAAATGGTAGGTATCTACGTTATACTTACCTGTTTTATTTATTAACTTCACATTAGATTTTTTTAACTATTGAAAAAAAAACAGCTTCTATATTTAAGAAAACAAATAAACGCATTAGTCTTCTGGCTTATTTTAGGTTATCGCATTAGGAATACAAACATTGGAGATTTACTAAGTTCTTAGTTTGAAAAACTTAAAAATGCAATATGTTTAAAGCAGCTGCAGTAGCCAATTACAACCAGGTAATTTATCTGCTAGTTATAGAAAAAGCAAGATAAACTATATTTTAATCAATGGAAACCCAGGCGATTCATTACGTCAACCCAACTTACCCTTGAAAATTTTAGTAGATAAGCAAGAAGCTTTGTAAATAATATTTCATTTTATTATTTAAATTTTGTTTATGGAAAGATAATAGAAAAAGTGCAAACTCATCATCATAATATGTAATATTCATTATTCAAGAGAGACCGCTACCAAGGATATCAATTTGTAAATAGAAGAGATTTGTTTGAGTAAGTACCACTTATTGGTTAAATAAAGTGCTTTCTAATTTATATTCTTTATTTATTTCGAATGGTTCACTTAGTTATTGAGTGCCACAATTCTCGGTATTTTCTTTCAATTATTTATTTATTATATTTTTATATATATTTATTATTATATATATTTATTAGTATACATATAAAATGTAGGTACTATGTATGTACATTTTGTTGTTGTTAGTTTTTCATAGAAGCATGTGTGAGCGAATATATATCATCGTCAGCACGATACAACGATTATGTTTAACAACTGAACAAAAATGGATTAAACATAAGCATCCTGTCTGAGTGAACAGCAGACCTCTCCGCGCCTTCTTAAAACACACGTGAACAATCACATGTCTTGCTCATGCTTAGCTGAATTTTACTGCTATTTTTCCTAAAGTATGTGCAAAATTCGCCATACAAGAATATTAAATATAATTAATGCCTCGGTCTAAAGGAAATGCGTTACCGTCGCAATTTTTTTTTAATACCCTAACATTTTGAGGCTTGTTAATCATTAATATTTTTTTAAAACATGCAAATGCACATGCAATTGTTTACATTTGCTTCTAGCATAATGTTTCTTTTGTATTTTAATACATAACAGCCGATAGCGCTCGAAGAGCCATTGTTCCTGACAGGCTTACGATTTAGTCGGGTGGTGGTCTGCATCAGACCAATGTCCACTACCTGTAGTCAAAGCCAGTGATGGAGGACCTGTATGCTCTCTAGCATTCTCTCAACTATGCCTTCCTTATGAAAGGATAGCTGAAAGCCTTCGAACATACTTCAGGTAAGCTGTTCTCATCTCGGCCGGAAGTGGCCGTAGGTGGCAACGTCTCTCTTACTTAGCGGGAACGCATTGACCAGGGTGCACCAGTTTTATATAACTGTTTAACCGCGTGAATTTTAGTAGCATATATTTATTTTGTAAAAGGGAAGCAAGTTTTAAGACTATTTTATTTACAAGTTATTTTATCTCTCAAGGTAGTTAACGTAATGGCAGACGCTGTGGACACATATTATTTATGTATATAGTAGATCAAAACATAATATATATTAGATTTTAAGATATTATTGTTCGATACATTGTTTATGTTCCTTAAAATAAATAAAATAAAAAATACACTTATATAAGACATGAGCTAAACTTAGAATAACTCATATGTCTGTAGTTGAATGAATATTAAGGTAAAAGGCAATATTATATTCTTCAGTAGATTCATCATTTATAAATAGAAATTATTTTGCCGCATGTACTATGGAAGTCCTTGGTGGCAATTTGAATCAACTGGGTAGAAAATTTAGCAATAGCAGATAATATATTTTTGAAAGGATGATAGAAAAAATCATCAACATCATAATTTTGCCTGCTCTTTTTCCAATTTTATTGGGGATCGGCGCAATGTGTAAGGTTTTGGCATGAATGGGTTTCGGCTGGTTTATTTTAGGACGGGAAAACGAATAAATGATGAAGAGATACCATAAATCTACAATTCAGGATTAAAACTGAAGTAACTCTAAGTGGCTGGGGTTAGATATTTGTATGTCCACCCTATCACTGGAGAGGTCAAGACTATAACAACACTACTTAAAACAAGAAAAAAGTTTTAATTCGCTTTTAGATTTATAATTCAACTAAACGGCACGAAAACTATTTTTTTAATCATAGGATACTTGCTTACCAAAGCAATACGTTTGTGTCTCTTTTTAATCATGCTTGACTCCCATTTGTCTAAGCGTGATGTTAACTGTCCTATCTTAGGCGCGCCCGTTAAACATACATTTAACAATATCAATTAAACAAATGCTATATTATTTAAATTAATTTGTATTTTAACCGACCTTAAAAAGGAGGAGGTTTCTTAATTCGGCCGTTTTTTTCCAATTGTATATATGATCCCAGTAAGTAAATAAACAAAATGAATCTTAAAAAAATTGTATTTGTTTAATTGATATTGTACTTACAACTTTCAATATAAATAGTGTTACCACGTATTTTGAAACTGTAAGTACAGTTTTGTTGTACTTTTTTTGAAATTGTTTATGTTTCAGAATCATCAAAAAAAGGTTTTATATTTTGCAATTTGAATTATAGTAACTTCAACATTTTATTTTAGTTTTCACTTCATTTTATTACAATAGTCCCGTACAAATCAAAACAAACCTATGAAGGTTTGTTTTGATATACACAAAACCTTGCCAACTGTAGCTTGGAAGATTTTGGATTCTAGACTTCTAGTAACAATAATGTGTAAAACAAAATTGTTTAGGAATTTTTTTTAATATTTTTTTCGCTACTGCCCGCTCAAAAATATATAAACAAAATTCCGTTCGAGAATTCGCCACTGTTCTTTAGACACAGGTGTATTTAATATTCCACTATTTACGATTCAAACCAAAAATAGAATTTGTATATCTAGTAATTGTCGAAATAAAATATTTACCTTTGCCAGTTCTTTTTTTTTTTTGAGAATCTCCATTCGCTAATGGAAACAACGTTTGTAGCCTTTGACACAATTTTTTTAACTATCTATCATTTTTTAAAACCTATCCGTTCTTAATCCTTATTTAGTTACTCAGTTTTTTAGTCACTTAGTTACTTAGTTTGTTAACTGTCACTTGCAGTGACAGTTGCCAAGCTAAAATCATTGATCTTCTTGGATGCAATGCATCAATTGCATTGTACTATCGACAAACTTAAATTATGATCCACTTGGCCGATAAATCGTTTGCAACCACCAAAACAACAAAGATTGCCCGTCTTAACAGTGCATGCTGCACCTAAGACGTTTTAAATATAAAGCAAACAACGTCAATACTGGTTGGAGATCAATGCAATTTGTCCTTTATCATCACTGCTGTAGATAATATATTAGAAAAAACTGTAATAACTATATTTTGAATTCATACTCTTTGGAATTAACTATTACTCAGTACAAATGCTTTTTGGATGCTACCATAATTTTCTGTGTAGTTAAATGACGTATTACAAGGTCGTTACCATGGATATCGTCGATCACCAACCCGCCTGCCCAGCGTGGTGATTATGGGCTGACCCCCTCCATGAGTAAGCAACAAAAGCCACGGCCCCCAGTTCCCGGTAGTCCCGCTATTCCTGGTCATGGTGGCGACCACGGTTACGGCGGGACAGGGGGTGCTAAGAATCACCGGGTTACGGGAGGCCACCACAAAAGACTGACCCTGGCAACGTACAACGGCCGCACGTTACGGCTAGACTCGCATCTGGTACAACTTGAGGAGGAACTTGGGAAGATTAGGTGGCATATCTTAGGGTTATGTGAAGTCCGAAGAGAGGGGGAGGATACCATAATCCTGGACTCAGGTCACCTGATGTACTTCCGCGAGGGAGACCAACGATCCCAAGGTGGCGTGGGGTTTCTGGTAAACAAGTCGCTTTCTGGCAACGTTGTGGAAATTTCCAGTGTGTCGAACAGGGTAGCGTACCTCATTGTCAAGCTTACCGAGAGGTATAGCCTCAAGGTAATACAAGTGTACGCACCGACCTCGGCTCACTCAGACGATGAGGTGGAGGATATGTTCGATGACATATCGAGGGCCCTCCACTCCACTACTAAAACCCACTACAACGTTGTTATGGGTGACTTCAACGCCAAAGTGGGAGTACAAACTTGCGGCGAATCGGTAATAGGATCCCATGGATTTGGAAACAGGAATCATAGGGGGCAAATGCTCATCAACTTTCTCGAGCGGGAGGGGCTGTTTTTGATGAACTCATTTTTCGAGAAGCGGCCCCAAAGAAAGTGGACGTGGAAAAGCCCGGACGCTATGACAAAAAATGAGATCGATTTCATCATAACGGACAGGAGGCACATATTCAGAGACGTCTCAGTGCTCAATAGGTTTAACACCGGTAGCGATCACCGACTAGTCCGAGGTTCTCTGAATATCAACTTCAAGGCTGAACGTGTCCGCATGATGAAGTCCAGGCTCCGACCAACTCTGCTCCAAGTCGAGATGGGATCTGAAAAATTCCAGTCAAATCTGGAAAACCGATTTGTTGCCATGGAAACCACAAGAGACGTAAACCAGAACCTTGAAAATGTGGTTCGAATCCTCAGGAGTGAAGGTACGAGATTTTGTCAAATGCAGCGTACAGACACGAAGTCGAAGCTTTCAGAAAGGACACTAGGGTTAATGAAGGAAAGACGTGAGAACCCGCCAGTCACTTCATCGGCAAAACGGACTCTAAACCGAGAGATTAGTAAGCGTGTACGACACGACCTCCGATGCTCCAACACTCTTTTGATTGAAAGAGCAATCGAGCAGAATCGGGGGTCAAAAGTGTTTGTGAAATCTCTTGGAAGAAGCCATTTGACGAAGCTGACCACAGTAAGCGGAGAAGTCGTTGCTTCCAAGCTGGCTGTCCTTTCGGAAGTAGAAAGCTTCTATGGCGATTTGTACGCTTCGCATGCATCTCGACCTGATCCCGAAAATGAGGACCCTCGAGCCAAATTAACACGCCACTTCACCGAAGATCTGCCAGAAGTCAGCATTGACGAAATCGAGATGGCTCTTAGACAGCTGAAAAATGGAAAAGCCCCTGGAGAGGATGGCGTTACTACAGAGCTGTTAAAGGCTGGAGGTAAACCCGTATTAAAGGCGCTCCAAAAGCTTTTCAACGCTGTCCTGTTCGAAGGGAGGACTCCAGAGGCGTGGAGTAGGAGTGTGGTCGTCCTGTTCTTCAAAAAGGGAAATAAAACCATGTTGAGGAACTATCGGCCCATTTCCCTCTTGAGCCACGTCTATAAGCTGTTTTCAAGAGTCATCACGAACCGTCTTGCGCGAAGACTCGACGAATACCAGCCACCGGAGCAGGCTGGGTTTCGGAGCGGATATGGCACCATAGACCACATCCACACAGTGCGGCAGATAATACAGAAGACCGAAGAGTATAATCAGCCCCTGTGTCTAGCATTTGTGGACTATGAAAAGGCCTTTGACTCGATTGAGATCTGGTCTGTTCTGGAGTCCCTGCAGCGTTGCCAAGTAGATTGGCGGTACGTCCGAGTGTTGAGATGTCTCTACAAAGCCGCTACTATGTCCGTCCAAGTACAGGATCAGCATACAAGACCCATACCATTGCATCGAGGAGTGAGGCAAGGGGACGTTATATCCCCGAAATTATTCACTAATGCAATGGAGGACCTGTTTAAGACGCTGCACTGGAAAAGGCGCGGTATCAACATCAATGGCGAATACATCTCTCACTTGCGATTTGCAGATGACATCGTCATCATGGCAGAGACGTTGCAGGACCTACAACAGATGCTGAACGACCTGGCTGACTCGTCTGTGCGCATCGGCCTACGGATGAACTTCGACAAGACCAAGGTCATGTTCAATGAACATGTACTACCGGAACCGGTTGCGGTACACGGTGCCGTTCTCGAAGTTGTTCAAAAATATGTATACCTCGGGCAGGCTTTGCAGTTAGGTAGAAACAGCTTTGAGGACGAGGTGAACAGAAGAATCCAGCTGGGTTGGGCAGCGTTTGGGAAACTTCGTCGGGTCTTCTCATCATCGATCCCACAGTGCCTAAAGACGAAAGTCTTCAATGCGTGCGTCCTACCCGTAATGACTTACGGAGCCGAAACGTGGACACTTACGGTTCGACTGGTCCATAAGTTTAAAGTCGCTCAGCGTGCAATGGAGAGGTATATGCTCGGCGTTTCTCTAAGGGATCGCATTAGAAACGAGGTGATCCGACAAAGAACCAGGGTCATCGACGTAGCCCACAGGATTAGCAAGCTGAAGTGGCAGTGGGCTGGCCACATTTGCCGAAGAACCGATAACCGTTGGGGTAAACGAGTTCTTGAGTGGAGACCGCGTCTCGGCAAACGTAGTGTAGGACGTCCACAAGCCAGGTGGAGCGATGATTTGCGCAAGACGGCTGGCAGGAGCTGGATGCGAGAAGCCATAGATCGAACTAAGTGGCGTGAAATTGGAGAGGCCTATGTCCAGCAGTGGACTGCGATAGGCTGATGATGATGACCATGGATATGCATATTTACGCGAGTGTCGAGCAAATTGTAAGAATGTGAGCTTATAGTGGAGCATTATTCAAATTTGACAATAGTTCAGTAAAGTAAGTTGGAAAGACAAGCACAAAACACCCAGCCCAAAACTTTATGATTTTAAATGATTTCTTAAAATGATAAACTCAAAAAAGTTACATGATTTAATTACTTCAAAAAACATATGAAATTGCCAAATTAAATTTAATTTTCGGACATGTGTGTCACTTACGATCCGACAGAATTATCCTAATTAACATTAATAAGATTTATTTGGTTACAATCAGTCTTAATAAAATCTACTGATAAATAAAAAAGTCCTTTTTTTTAGAATATAACAGAATTAGTCATGTGTGATTTGAAGAAACCCAAACCCAAGCCCAGTTGCACTCGGTGATTAGAAACAATCATCGAGGGTAAGCAACGATGGCGCGGTCAGTACCTGGATGGGTGACCGCTGGTGGCATGTTACCATGAGCGTCTCCGTGATTCGGAGGTCACGTTAAGCAGTCGGTCCCGGTTGTTATCATACGATAACAGTCGTGAAGCTTAGTTGGAGGCCTTCGGACGGCTTAAAAACATCCAACGGCAAGATTTAGGTAGCCACAACGCATTCTTGCCAGTCCCCAACCCGCACTTGGCCAGCGTGGGGACGTATGGCCTTAACCCTCTCCTGAGAGGAGACCCGAGCCCAGCAGTGGGACATTATGGGTTGTTGATTTTTTGTTTTTTTTTAAACACTAAAAAATTATAAGTGGATCACGCAACTTCTGAATAGTTTTTAAACAACATCCGTTGCCTATCAATCCACTCATTGGGTGCGTTCAAAGTCCTCCTATAATTTATGTAAAGCTCTTACATGTTGCCAAAAACTGAAGAGTACTAATATTTAACTTCTAACACATTGGATTGGATTTTATGATTCTATATCATGTCAAATACATAGTTTTGTCTGCCCGTTAAGCAAGGAAAACAATTTTTTTACTATCCAATGACGTTATATGTTACTAGTTACATTTAAAAATATAAGTTCCAAGTGTATTTTTTTCTCTCTTACTTCAAAAGAACAGAAATAAATATGAGAATTATTATTTTTAAACTATCGGTAGTCACGATATATTACCGAGAAACAATTTGACAAATCATAGTTTGGTTAAAACAAACAGTTTACCTATGTCGTTGTACACGCAATGGCGTGCACAACGACTCTTGTCTTATGCTATGTTATGTTTATACTATTAGAAATATTCTGTAAGTAAATATTATATAAAGGTAAATAATTGATATCAATATTGAATACGAAGAAAGAGTAAACGGAATTTGTATTATAACAGATACCAACAATATGCTTAAGGTATATTTATGTTACAGTCAAAGTAATAAATCCGGATACTATGTATAGTATCTGGAAATTATTTATAATATCTATTCAATTTAGACAAAGTGATAAATGACACAGATTACATCACATTAACTAGCAAGTTTATATGATATCTTCTAAGACTTCTATAAAGTAATAAAACAAGTGGTACAGGTAAAGATTATAAAATTGTAATGTTTATTATAAGAACTATAATAAAATTGTCATAGATAAAAAAATTACAGGTTAGGTTAAGGTTTTGTCAATCAGTTGAACCGTATTTATTGCTGAGGCTAACTTTGGCCCGATAATATGAATAATATCCGGACAAAGTGATTAATATATCACACAGCCCGGCCAATTTTGTTATTATATATAATATAATTACCAGTCATTATGTATATTTATATTACCACAATGACTGTAACATTTACACATACATTTAAAACTGGCATTTACTATTGCAACGCGACTATTTTCATAAAATTATAAGTAGTTGATGTATTTTTCCCATACACAAAAAATGAACAAAGTAAAATCGAAGACAGAAAATACTTACAAATCTGAAGCAATTGGCCTTCAATTGTTAAAATAATTGCCGTGTACGTTTTGATAAATGTTAATTCTATATCAACTCTTTGCATAGTATAAATATATAATATTATAGTAACATTAATTGCTATGAAAAACTCTAAATTTAATTTAAAACATAATAGAAACAAAAACTGTCAGTGTTTTAATGTAGGGTCAGCTCATTCGACCTTAACATCACTTGATTACGCTGGACTACATTATTTTTACTATAATATTTGTATAAAGTAGATAGGTACATACAATGATTATTAAATGTTATCCTCAAATATTAGTATTCTCTTATAATTAATATATATATATGTAATCCGTGTTTATGTTTATTTAATATTAATTA
>PKRV01000458.1:781851-858585 GCA_003709505.1 Hyphantria cunea | reverse complement strand
ATATATATATATATATATATATAATTAATATTAAATAAACATAAACACGGATTACATTGTAAAGCGACGAATTACTGTCTAACTCAAAAGCCTTTTTATTTTGAAATAAAACTGTCATTGGCATCCTTCATATTTATTTTGACATTGTTGTGCACATTCCTTTTCAATATTGTCGTCTAAATACAAACACTCAGAGTGACAATTGTTCTTGTATTCTGTGCATTCAGCTCTTTTTGACTCCTGTACACGTGATTCCGATGTTTGCGATTTAGACACTGGCCTTGATCTAATTAAATATTTAGAAATCTGAATACGATCTGTATTATTTTTTTCTGGAAGAAGGCATGAATTGTTATTATTAAAAATGTTTTATAAAAGTGACTAACATTATAAATTGCTGTTTTGTCATGCCATGACAAAACAGCACTACAGACATGACAATACAATCCTTTAAACAAATATACTCTCATTAATATATAAACATCATATATATGTGGTACTGGACTATTAAATATCCAAATAATACATACGTTCAGCAACCTGGTTAAATAAAGGACTAGATACAAGTATTCGATATCGCCTCGCCTCAATGACCGCCTGAAATTAAACAGCCATTGGTTATCAGATATATTAGAAATACGGGTTCCTATTATTATTAAGTCAATTTAGAGAGAACCTACTCAAAACGCGCTTAAAATGAGCGAATTTAATGTGTGACATAGAAAATTAGTATTTCATTTATAAATGTTTTTTACTGAAAGGACAAATATTTGACAACATAATGTTAGATAAAATTGTTATTTATACTCATTTCGTAAATTAGATAATCAGATATATTAAAAAACATATGAGTGACATAATCGTTTAAAGCAAAAAAGTTTATTGAATAATTTTACTTACAATTGCATAAAAAAGTGCGACTGCTACGATCAGGTTTTTCATTTTAACAGTAATCAGTAATATTTGAAAAATATTAAGGAAGATCACCAAATGCAAAGTACAAAGCGCTTCAGTGTTGGCACAACGTGTTTATGTGTAACTTATACCATCATATTCGTACACATTTTAATAAAGAACAAACCCAAGTAAACAATGTTACAAATCGATTTTATAAGGTTTAACGTTTTCATAATCAAATCGACACATTTCCAATGAAATATCATAAAGTTTGCTAATTAAATTGAAAGAATTTGGTAAAGTCGTTGCTTATCTATACTTATATTCTCTCTGTCTGTTTTTCTTTCGGTATAGATAGATAGATAATTTCGGTATAGATTGGACCTTGGAGAAGGACATACGTTACTCTTTGTCGAGATAACTGACATACACGCGGATGGAGTTGCAGGCATATGCTAGTAAGTATTTAATACATACTAAGTTTAACCCACGGCTGCGGCCGTGTGTAAAAGTAATTTATGTCCTAAGAATCAAAGTATGTCCATATTAAATTTTACTGAAATCGGTGCAATGGTTAAGCTGTGAAAACGTTACAAACAGACCAATAGAGTTACATTCAAATTTATAATATTAATATGGATATTAAAATTTCATTCATATGCAGGTATACGAGAAATTAGGTACACAATACACATACTCGTATCTCTAGTGCTACACGCGACTACATCCAGACCTCTTTTTAAAAATTATTTTATGACAAAAGTTAAAAGTAATCCGAATTGAGTATACATATCACTGACACAATACTAGTAGTATATATATCGTCAGTGATTCATATATTTTACATATACTGTTATCAAATTATATCGATTGAACTTGATTACTTACCTCAGGCTAATATATACACTAGTGAACGCTAAATTCAATTTTTTATACGAAATATTATATTTACGACTTTATTAAAATTTTAACTTTTGATATATAATGCTACCGATAATGCCAAAGTATTCAAAACCAAATGAAAATAATAAAAATATTATTTTATTATTTCACTAAATTTATAGGTATACCAGTTGACAAGGCAAAAGGTTGTTTTGCCATAAAAAAAATTAGTGGTGTGGCACCCTTATCATTAAGGTATATGAAAAAAGATGTTCGCCGATTCATAGACCTGCCCGATAACGCATACAAAATTTCATAAAAATCTGTCCAGCCGTTCAGGAGAACTTTGGTAACAGACACCGCGACTCGAGAATTTTATATATTTGATTATGGGACATTTTGATTTAGAATACCAAACAATGTATAGACTAGGTTACACATCTAGTGTAAAACCTAAATAAAGATATTTAATTTAACTCTTTTTAAATTAGTTGAAATATTTTAATTACTGCCTGAGGTAGAGTAAACTCGTGTTTGAGGTATAATAAGAAATTTAAAATTATTAAACACGCCTACTGCAAATAGTTGCGTATCAGATCTTCTAACTCCTATACGCCGGAACCTCTAGGCCTTTCTACCTTTCAGAATACATTTATCGGTGTGCCCTGTGGTAGATTCCAATCAAGCGGAGTTAGTGCACCAACGCTGCGGTTCGCCCACGGCCATATATTTGCAGCGCTGTGTACGCTCATACTTACGCACAAATCTTACAGTGGATCACCAACATTTTGCAAGAAGTCGCTAGTATTAATTTAATCCCTAGATATTTTTTTTATTTGATTAATTTTATTTTTCATTACTTTGTGGGAATTATTTAAAAAATATTAAATCTTGCAGATAATATTTTCTCTAAAGTAGTGGAATAAAATATAATCCAATAGATTTGAATACCTTTACATATCGTACTGAAAACAGTATTTAGGTTAAGGTTATCAAATTGTACAAATTTTAAGCTTATTTATTGTATGTATTATAATCTGTAAACATTGTTTTTTTAATAAAATAGAAATAATATCATTGGTTATTTAATTTAAATTATTTTCTAGCTTCTGCTATATACTGAAGACTTCTTCTACCATTCAAGTAAGGAAAAAATAACTGTAACTAAGCCGTTAAAGAAATTTATGTATTATATCACTATATAACCAGTATATATGTATTGAGAAGTCTCGGCCACGAATAGGTTTCTCTATTACTTCCCTGGTGTATCGTAAGAGGCGATTGAGAATATCTCCCTGATCGTTGTACCGGGCTGGAGGGAGGCATTTTCAACGTTGTATTTGCGAAATCGTGGCCGCATAATGTGAATTTAGATTGAATTCGAAGAAAATAAACATACGAACGTTAAGTAGTGGTTTATAACCAAAATATCATACACTCTGTTAAAATGAACAGCAACATTTTTGTTCGTGTAATATGATCCCATATTTAGTTGTAAATCTGAGCTAGCACGTCGTTTAAACTCAATAAACTACAATTTATTTAACATATTTTTTCAGATTTTATTTAGCACATAACTTACTAAGAATTTTAACAAATACTGAAGATAGGTACTATAATTAAAAAATATATAGGTAGTGGGTACGTATAGCTGGAATGAAAATATAGGTATATTAGAACTTATCAGCTTCAAGGTCTATACTGAAACTCTTGTGGACACCACGCGAGCGGAAGTTTATTCTCTCTTTGTTTTAATGTAAAGGGTCAATTGAAAAACGGTGGTATGATCTGTAAAATATTACTGATAGGACGAAGAAAGTAATAAAAAATGTTATTATTTCTTCTAAATAACAGTGCAGCACTCAATAAAGAAAATCACACATCATCACGACATGAACACATTAAGCAAGACGGGATGATATCAATAACATGAATTTTTTGTTAATTAATTATCCCCAGTTTTTAGGTCGTCACTTTATACACGCTTTGGTATTTTGATATAAAACTATTCATGTATTTCATTAGAGATCAATATAGATCGTAGCAACTACTTAGGACTATTCTATCAATAACTTTTATAATTATTGGAACTTTACACACACACACATATTTATATATATAAAGAATCTTCTCGTGTAAAATGGGCTTATATGCATATAAAATATTTACGATGAAATCCGGGGTATCTAAACATATTTAGTCAAGGAAATCTGGAAGTCGTTACATAAAAAAGTTATCAACCTTGTATGGAACACTGTAAAAAAAGTATAAAGAGCAGCTTTTAAGCAAACTTATGAATATATTTGCTGCGTGACGAACAGGGTGTGTAGAAAAACCTT
The DNA here is from genome assembly GCA_003709505.1 of Hyphantria cunea. Classification (NCBI taxonomy): domain Eukaryota; kingdom Metazoa; phylum Arthropoda; class Insecta; order Lepidoptera; family Erebidae; genus Hyphantria; species Hyphantria cunea. Next base: position 854,467 of record PKRV01000458.1, on the reverse strand, counting down.
GGTTCTAAATATAAAATTGTTGCTTCGTCAGTTGATTGTTATAAAAGTAATACAATGAGCGAAAGTTATAGTAAGCATAGGTTATTAAAATAATAATAAGGTGCTGTAAATAAGAGGAATATTCAGTTACTTTAGCAACTTCTACTCGGTATGATGTTATCTAAAACTGAAATAATAAAATATATCGGAGATAGACTAAAAGAGAATTACCTTAATTGTCTATGACTAAAACGCTTGAAGCCTTTGGAGAGAAGTTTAAAATTGAGTATAGAATGGTATTCTAAAAAGAGAGATTTTCATTTAAAAAGCCTAAGAGTATTATCTTTATTAGTCAATATTTTCTTAAGTTCTCTGCCATGAGTGCTAAAAAACGTTTTTGAGTATGGAACGGAAATTTGGTAACTTTTTCTTTATATATTATTTCGGACATGTAACATACAACGTAATCTAGTCCCAACTAAGCAGAACTTGTCCTATTTTTTTGTATGTTTGAGGTGCCAAAATGACTCTGCTCTGACTTATAGAAAGCATGAGCAGAATCCAAGAGTGGTGGTCACCATCCTCAATTTATTACTACAATATTCATGATCGTTCATGCTCAGATCAACGTAACAGTACACTTTATTTCGTAAATCATTTTAAATTTTGTAATTACATTCAAATTAGAAGGTAACAAAAAGAAATCAAATATTTAAAATACAAAAGAAAACTGTTGAATATCCCGGGCACGGTACAACGATGCACGTCGAACGCAACTGTGTGACAGTCGATAATTAACTACTTATTATGGTTGTTTAATAATGTCCCGGCTATGTTAACAAAGGCGAAATTGTGTGCGCACATAGCTCCTAGCTCCACTATTTACGAGGACCAGATAAAACCTAACACGACCATATATATTTTTTCTTTTTATTGTGAATCGTTGTTACGCTTCTATACGGTCCTGCGATGATTATAAGTGTTTTACATCCTTTAATGTCTATCGTATTTGTTTTGCAGTCGTATATATCGTACGTATAAATATTTCACAACGAGATCACATTTCTTTGTAATGTTTATTGTTGTTTGAACATGGTACAGCAGCATCATTTGCGTTGATTTTATTACATTCCTGTTTTAGCCGTTTCTCTGGAAATATCGCTATAGTGTCGGGTGATGGCTCCATGGTAAGTAATACAATATATTTTATTTTACACAAATATTTTACTTAAATACGAACTTATTAAGTTACATTAGCAAGCAATACTAGGTGTATTGCTTGCTAATATAACTTAATAAAATGGAGGTTATAAATACACAATAAATACATGGGTTATAAAATAGCAACAATTCGCTGTTAACAAGTCTCCACAGCTTTTTTTTTTAAAGAAAACAGCTAGAAACAAAATATTTAGAAAAGAAAACCCTTTAACAAAAATGAGAAAACGCGCACTTAAATTCAAAAAAGTTTCAATTTAAAAAAAATCTAGGTTTTAAAACGACATTGAGTGTAGTCCGCTCTTCATAGTTGATATGGTCATTACAAAAATGTCAAGGTCATGCTTACGTCGTTATAAATTTGACGAGAACTATACAGAAAATTTTTTTTGACGATACCTAGTAGAAATTACTGGTGTTGAGAAAAATGGAGCATGGCGCAACGTATGCAATGTAACGTAGATTTTTACTTTGTTGAATACAATCGATGGAAGAAGTCATTAATCGAGCAAGAAACAGTATACACTTTTGGAGTTCTAGAAAGAGGTGTTTTTTGCACGAAATTGCACAGTGATAACAAGATGACTTCGTTCTGAAATTGAGAAATTTAATAATTTTCTTTTGAACCCTCTCAAACCTCTCAATATAGACATCATATCTCGGACTCCAATTTGAAAGGCATATTCTAGATGAAGATGAACATATGTGGAATACAGAATTTTGAGACTTTTCTCGTTTTTAGAGTCTCTGGATGCACGCATAACAAAGCCGAGAGATTTTAATGCTTTTTGTTTACTATGAAGTCCATATAACGATCGAACAAAAATTTAGCGCCGTGCAGGATACAACTTCGTAATGATATCAGCTACTTGTAATTGATCCTTGTCTAAAAAGTAGTTAAAAGACATTGGGTGTTTACCTCTGGTGAATGTTACTTTTGAGCACTTACTAGCATTAAGGTTATGATGATAAAACTCTGTTAACTCCTTAACAAATAATTATTATTTCTTAACAAAGGACTGGATAACATATTTTTATAAAATATATATATACTATATATAACTATATATATTTTTATGACTGGTAAATCAAACACGCGTGTTTTGTTTAGTGTCTAAACACAAATAGAAAATCTTTATCTAATTCGTAGTAATTTTTCTAAAGGCATCAAATTAGGCGGTAACACCGCCTAATTTGATGCCTTCCTATTAAAGAAATAAACTAAAATAGGTATTCCAAAAATAAATGCAATCATAATCGTAGCAAATTAGACCTTAAAGTCCATACGAAGAGGTATATTATCGTTTATTTAATCTGAAATAAAAGACAAAGTGAGGTGTACTGAGAGCGTAAAGCCGCAAAGAAACTCCTTAAGCTTTAATTAAAACAGCATCGCAATTACTGCTATATTAGTTACAATCGGAGAACAGAGGCCGATTGAAGTAGCCCTTACTACTAGAACAAACTGCGATTTTTCTGAAATATTTATTACTTTTTTTTTTTTTTTATATTTAAGCTACCAAAATGACTCTGCCCTGCCTGATGGAAAGCATGAGCAGAATCCAAGAGTGGTGGTCACCATCCTCAATGCGAAAAAGAACAATGCAGCATGGTGACCCACACTATGGCGGCCTGGGGGGAAGGGGGATGGTGAGGGAGATAGGGAGCGTTGGATCGGGGTATGGGCCTCCGGTATCCTCACTCACTCGATGAAACACAGCGTAAGCGCTGTTTCACACCGGTTTTCTGTGAGGCCGTGGTATCACTCCGGTCGAGCCGGCCCATTCATGCCGAAGCGTGGCTCTCCCACGGTAATTTAAAAAAAAATTTTCTCTTGATACAAAATTATTGTCTCCCGTACGGATTGAGAAGGTATTGCTAATGGTTTCTGTGTGATAGAAATCAATATGATGTATCTATACATTACACCACATTGTTTAATTCTTGCTAAATTTTTATATTAAGATGGGATTATGAATAGCATATCTCATAATTTTCTTAAATCAGAATTATTCTTAACTTTATTGGTGAGGGTTGCTTTAGGTTTAACTTGAATTGTATATTGGTTGACATACATTTAAAGTATAGATAAAATAATTATATAATTAAGAAAGAGATTAGCTTTCTCAGTGAATATTCAATTAGAATTGTAATATAATTTACTAAAAAGTAGAAGAATTACACACGGGAACCTCTCTACTGCACTCAACACTATCGCTGTAAGATAATAATATTAATAGGCCTGTCAATACGATAATGTTATTATAATAAACGTTCTGAGATCAGAGATAAAATGTTATTATATCAGTACAAACTTATTGCGTACACAAGAAGAATTAGCTCCTCTTAATTGCAATTTTTTTTGGTCGTTTTATAGATGACGAAGTATCACAGTACCAGTTTTAACTACCCACTGTAACGGACAAATATTAAGGATGGACGTCACATATAAAGTATAATTTATGAAATGGATGAGCTCTTCAAAATTATAGCTATATATTGTAAAATTATTTGTATTCTTTGCTTTTCTCTCCACAAAACTTAATACGTAAAATAAAAAATATATACACTTTACTTACATTATTTTCCTAGCCTTTATTATACCTAAGATTAATTTGGGTCAGCTACCATTTCCACAAGTTTTGCCTGAATATTAGATTTTCCACGGAGCGACTGGCATCGGACCTCCAGCATGACAGACAGCATGTATGAGGGCACTGACTTCCCAGTAACGATTGATGTAGGTGTTCGTGACAACCGGAATCGACGGCTTAACGTGCTTTCTGAGGCATGGGCGTCAAACACTGCCATCTTTTATATTCCGGGCTGCTATTATAAATTTCTTGTAAGAAAACCCCAACAGCAAACCGACCCGGGAATCGAGCCTGAGACCTTTTGATTGGCAATCGCTCATGCTAATCGCTAGACCAACGAGGCAGTTTTGCATGATGAAGAAGCTATGAAAAATTAAAACACTAAAGCAGGTTGAAATTGAGATTCTTAATTAAATTATTTTGAAAACTGCAACCCACGTGTGATCCTTAAGTAAATATTAGAAGTTGTAAACACAACTAATATATCTGAAAACTAAACGATTTCCGAATATAATGGTTTATGTGAAAGTAGTAAATTTTGGTATTAAATGAATAATGTACACCAATGTATAAGAAAGAAACTGGAATAGTATCATCACTATGCCTTATGATTTGCTTGAAATCAAAAATGGAGTGCTAGGTAGCACAATTTTATTTGATAAATCTCTCTCTTTGTATGTGAACTGTGGATTTTTAGGGTTCCGCACACCTCAAAAGGGATAAACGGACCCCTGATAAGTTTACTTTGTTTTCCGTCTGTCTGTCTGTCAAATCCACTTTTCTCAGGAATGCATGAAGGTATCAAGCTGAAATTCATATCAACTCAGGTCTACTGTTCCTTGGAGCTGTTAAAACATAAAACTTCAAAGCTAACGCAATCAAAAGATACAGCCGTTTATGCTGCAAATTTTCTACACTCGCAAGAAAATCAAACCCTGCAGGGTTCTTCCCGTAAACTCAGAACCTTCAAATTTTGTACGAAGCTACATCTTATAGCACAAATAGAGGAAATATTGCGAAAACCATAAATTTTTAGTTACATCATATAATATACCTACAGGTTTGTACGGAACCCTCGGTACGTAAGTCTGACTCGCACTTGGCCGGTTTGTTCATGAGAATAAATGATTTAAGTCCTAAATAGCATGGTAATACGAATTATCATTATCATCGACTGACTTCATCACTCCACTGCACTTTACAATCACGCACAAAAACATCTATTAAAAATATTATTTTTCAGTCGATTGATACTCTTCCAAAACGGAAATTTCAGGTTATTAGTAACCCATTTCACAAAGACAATAACAGCGCGGACACACATTTTTGTGCCATATGAGAATGTATCATTATATTTTTACCAGTTACGTTATTAGTAAAACATCTGCCATCAAAGGTATGTGTTACAAAATTTCACACGAGGGACAAAAAATGCTGAATAAATGATATTAAAACGTACGAAGTTCCGGAGTATTTTGCCGATCCCATACACGATGCGAAAAGGGTTCCATAACCCTTAAATTATTGATACCTACCGTGTACGTAAGCACTTATTGATTTATAATAACTGCAGTTTTATGTATGAACAAGCCAATTATATTTTTCATTCGACATCCATAATTAACAATTTACAGTGGAAAATTTTAATGCAGGAGTAGAACCTCGAAGCAGTGTTATTGTGACCTCTGCGATTCTTTTTTTTATGTTTTACTAGTAAACAAGGTTATGTATGAGTATAATTATGTTTTCAGCTATTTTTATTTATACATATTTGTTCAATCCTAAGACTTAAGATCAATCTTGGACAGAGATTTGTCAAAAATCATTAAAGTATTTTGGTATTTCCAATCATAGATTTTTCCATATCCTCAATCTTTCTGTACTGTTCTATTAGCAAATTAAAATTTAATTTTAGTCAATATTTAGAAACTGTTTAACCTATATACATTTTTTGGGGCACACCATCTACATAGCGAGTGTGCTAAGTCCCTAAAAACCTAAAACCTAAACAGTAACAACCGAAATAACAAGTCCAGACATCAGATTAATCATCCGAATAAAGAGTAATTAAACTAATTAAGAATTAACCAAGAATTTAGGTCACAAAGTAGATGTTTGAGATCGTGACGAGTATGTCGGACGCGTTAAGACGAAGTAAAAGGCGCTCACTTAAAACTCCCGTCAACCACTGACGGCTCGATGACCGACCGTTAGCGACCATTTAATTACTGTTTTAAAAGTGCCCCATGTCAATCATCGCCACAACATTTAGTAAACACGCTTCACACGCAACCCGGGACTTCGGACACTTTAATTTTGTACAAGTGAAACATAAACACTAAAAAGTGCAATAAAACAGTTTAAAAAACACGAAGCTGCATCATTTCTTGCTAGCTTTCGTCCACGGCTCCGCCTGTGTGTATGTCGGTTATCGCGGTACAGAGTAGTGTGCCCTTCAAGAATTCAAGTATCTTCATGCGCAACGGGTTAGCCAAGAAAGCGTAACAGACAGATGGACAGAGTTACTTTCCAATTTATATTATTAGAATAAATTGATTCAATACAGTATCAAAATGAGAGTATTTCAGTGTAAACGATACGAATCACAAAAAGTAAACAAAAACATTATTAATACTAACAGGGTAACCGTCTCTAAATCATATCATAAACTTCTAATTTAATTCTAATTAATAAAGGAACGTTTTTGTTTTTAAAATTACTTATTTATAAATAAAGGAAATATCTGAAAATCATTAATAATGTTTGATATTACGACATTTGATTTAATGATACGATTTTGACAGTAACGAAGTGTGACAGGATGTAAACAAGAAAAAAGTATAAAAACCACAACCGGACTACTACTTTTATTATTTTTATATATTAGGAATCTATTGACACCTCATTGATTAAAATCGATTCCGTACAATGCTAAGATGGAACATACAAAGACTAACAAAACGATTACCATTTCATTGGTTTTGCCGTAGTTGGATAAAAACAGAGGGAAAAGTAAGTAAAGTATATAAAAAAATGTTTGAAAAGTCAGTCAAAATAAAAATAATCACAATGGATGATACATTCTCTATAATTTATGGACATTTCATATTAAAACATTGATACAAGAACCAATACCAAAGTTCAGCGCCTGTGGGTACATTCTGAATCATTGAGTGGTAATATTTTCAAGTCGTGTTATTATGTTGTCGTACTGTTATGGGTGGGACAAAAAAGAGCCATTAGCTAGCGATATTCTATTCGACACGTGATTAGCACTTTTTATAACGTTAATAGCGATAACTGATGCTTAACCTGTTTCGATAAATATCTCTAGATATTGAACTAAGTATAGTTTAATATAAAAGTTAATAATAAAAGCGAGTTAATATTTTTAATCATATTATGCCAAGTAATTATGAGTTCGTAGAACTAAGCAGCGAATAAACTTGGCGAGGCAGATAATTTCAATCTAGTTTATTTGGCTCTACTCACAAGGTTCACCTTTATATACTCCAAGACAAAGTAGACCCAAGTTAAAAAACATATACTATTGGTTACCTAAAGCCATACATTAAAATGTATGGCTTTAGGTAAGGTTGCCTGGAAGAGATTGCTTTTGGCAATAAGGCCGCCCTTTGTACACCCAGTCTCACTTTTTATGTACTCTCTTCTAACTGTAATATTATAGTGTGCAAATGAAGAGTTTTCTATATATCTATCTATTAAAAGTTAAACCTTAGTATGATTTATTGCTATTTTTCTTTAATTGAACACCATTTTAAAATTCTTTACCTTGTGAATTCCTGGAACTCGAAACTAAGTAAAAGGGAGCAAAATTTTCTACAAAGATTAGTCCACTTTCATTGTGTACCTAATATTATTATCATTCAATCGTGGTACATCTATTCTTTGTAACTATTAATATAATTTAAAGAACACAAGATGCTTAACATTAGCACATACACGTAATAAAAACAACTATTATTTTTTTATGAACATCACATTAATTTTGATGGAGCAACATATCGGCTCGTCAAATTAGTTGTGAATCAATACGTTACCGTCTCTCATCTCATACTGCCTATTATATAATTATTACTATAATAATCTCTTTCCTGAATAGAACTTTGCAAATTACGTGCGCTAGTAATTTATGTTATTAACTGTAATTCTCATATCAGTTGGATATTATGAGTTTTCACTGTAATAAGATCATGTTAAATTAAACGACCTTATTAAAGTACAATGCAACACCTTATTTAATGTTACTTAGGCTAAATGGGTAGGTTATCGATAAAATTGTTTTAAACGGGTTTACACTTACTATAATAACTACCTAAAGACGTACGGGACGTTATTACCTGTCTGCGAAAGAAGGAGGGTTGTGTTTTTCGAGTATATGTGTTTGTGTATATTTCTTTGGCACGCCCTAGAGCTTAAACGGCTTGTCGTATATTTATGTGAGTGATTTCAATAGATTCGACTTAGTCTTGAGAGTGACACTGGGTACATCGAAATTAAAAAAAGAACAAAAAAAAATTATACGCAGTCGGAATTGTCTTTTTAAATAATTCATTACTTGTTTGTACAATTATCTACATTTTGTTGGACATTACTATTTATAAAATAAAGAAAATCTAACAGCGCTATCCGATTAGTAAATACTTAGTTTAGGGCACTATGGTTATGGAACTACTATATAAGGTAAGCGGCCACAATGGGATCTTTTCGATTACATACCTGTTCCTTAACTCTGTATTTAAAGGTATTAAATCGGAACAGCCTTTATCAGTCCAGTGCTGGGCATACACCCTTCCTTAGAAAGGACTTCTTATTTTTATTTTAAACTAGCTGACACGGCGTACCGCCATTTTCGTACTTCTTCTAACTTCCCGCAGCGCCGCAAACTAAGCGGACAAAGAAAATATAACACTTCCGGTTTACTTTTTTTTTTCAGTACAAACCTTGTACTGACACACATAAAAATAGAATCGTCCAATTTGGTGCAGTTGATCGAAAGTTAAGTTGTATAGTTATAGATATATTCATTGAGATAAAATTAGTAGCGTTTATTAGTTCAAATTAATTATTTAACACGATGCAACTGCTAGGAATAGTGGTTGTCTAAATTAGACATTTTCCAACTCACGTAAAAGGAAGCAAGGCTATAGTCGTCAACCACGAACATAACATGTTTCAAAAGACCTACATACTTATCTAATGTATAAGTAACATATTGCACATCTAAATAAATCTAAATAAAAAGATAACTAAATCAAATTACCACAAACCAAATGAAGTCAAATAAATCACATAAACGCATGACCGCTGTATATAGTATTAGCTTCAGCCGTTAGAGTGTCCAAATGTTCCACTCGTCAGTTGCCAAATTGTCCAGTTCCATGTCCATAACGGTGTAAAATAAGCAGGACATGCCGGTAGCTGAACGACGTCGTTTGGCACCAACTAGCCCGTACTGGCACAGGACACTTATAATTATCTCTACAAAGTCGACTGAGTTCAAAGTGATACTCTTATTGAACTCGAATTGAATGTATGTTTCACGAAATGTTTGAGGAATGTATTAAAGACTATATACAACTAGTTCATAATAATGCTGTATACTCGTATTGTTGTTGAATTTCGAGTAGTTTTTCTGTTACTTGAAGTAAACTTAGCACATAAACAAACGTATGCATGTTGCTTTATAAATTTCCTTAAAATAAAAAGTTGCCTAACTTTCAAAACTTAAGTCAAGTACTGCACATAAATATCATCATAATTAATCTTCCCTTCGGCACTTTGCACTCATCTGAAGTTCAAAATGTTTCAACTCTGGCAACTCAAGGCATCAGAGTTGCTAAACTTACGTCGCGGCTTCAAACCCTATATGTTAGGTAATGTATGTGACTTTTGCTTGTGTTAGTGAGTGAGTAAAAAATGAAGTTCGTATTAAAATAAAAGTATTTAATGAATGTTGGTGACTTGAACTTAGTTGAAAACAAACAGCTAAATACAATTAGAAATGATGCCACATTCTGTAGGTAGAAGTATTATCTTAAGAGCGGCAATTTAGATTTTCGTTCAAATACAGATTTAAACTAAAATATTTTACATATCCATATCTCGTATTCTTACTCTGAGTGAAATTATAACACATTTTACACATTTTTGCCAGTGACTTCCTTTGCATAAACTAGACAATACAATTTACCCGATTTCTTTTGAAGTAACGGAATAAAATGTAGCCTAATTATAAATAAATAAATATTTCGAACATTCAACGCACGACGCCATTTAGTCCCAAGCTAAGCAGAGCTTGTGTTTATGGGTACTAGACAACTGATATAAATACATAATATACTTTTTTGTAAATAATTACTTATTATACATAGAAACACCCATACTCCGAAACAAATATTTGCAGATTATACAAACATTTGGTACGACTTGGGAATCGAACACAAGACCTCAAGCACAGCAGCCGCATAAGCTACCACTGCGCCAACGAGGCAGTCAATTATTTGCTACTACTTCTAAAAATATATTTTAGATTTTAATAATAAAAGATTTTTATTCGGTAAAGGCGTTCGTGTTAATCTTTAACATTATAGTTGACACCGTTTCGAATAGGTAGGAACAAAAATAAATAGGAAAAGAAATTCTATACAGATCCTAAGATCCTAAGCTTGTTTCTACAAACAGAACACAATTTATTAATTCTATAAAGAACAGTAAAATAAGTTTAGGGAAAAAATTAAATGAAATTTAATACATTCCCAAGTTAGCTATAAAAATAAGAACGGTTAGTAGATACGAGAATATAATAAACTTTTTACTAAAAAGAGGCACTCAGCACACATTTTATTAAAAATTTATTTACTTTTATACGGAGCATTAAATAATGGTCGTAACATATATTTAAAAGATAAAAGCTTATTTTCGTGTTTACTATTACACAATCATTTATCTTTTGTACTTATTCTTCTCCCGACCCGAAAAAAAATTAATAATAGAATACACCCATTTTATACCATACCTCTGTCTTGAGGAAAATGTCAACAATCTGTGGGCAAATGCTACTTTATTGTTATTGTGCCGTGTATAATCGAAGCTCCAAAATAGATATCAACTTGCGAAGCGGTTGAGAGTAAATAAAGTTGGCGAGGCATCCAGGGTTTGAAACGGGTGGATCCCTGAGATAACAATTATATTAGAACTTTATGCCTCCGTTGCAAATCGCTTAATAAATGATAGGTTGGAAACAATATATAAATATAGGGTGAATTGGGGTAAGGAATACGTATCGGGTAAAGGAGCAAAGAAGGAGAGACAAGAGATACAATGCGACCAAATGCAGCTGGGGTCGTCGACGTTCTCATATTTTTCCCTGATTAGTGAAGCCATTAGGTCCAGGACATCATATCTATCCACATAAAATTGGTACATAGTTGTTGTTGTTATACACTACTAAATTATGTCATTAAGTCCTAAATATAATAAAAACTTCACACATCTTGAAACATGGCATCTAATCTCAAACCAGGCCCTATTATACATATACGTATAGATATTTTTATATTTTTTAATACACACGTGGCATAGTTCAAACAATAGATCAACTGACCCGAATCTCATCCTAAAGTAAAAAGCACACAACTCAGAAGTAGTTCTATGTTTATGTGTTTCATTTTTCTGTATTTTAGATAACTTCATGAAATTTTCTTACTAGACGATATCACTAAAGTTATCCGAAGAATTAGTATCGACCGAAGATATTCGCTATCGTGTTTTTTTAAGTATTACATAACAAAATATCTTTGAATGACCATCGCACATAAACTGTTAGGAGATATTTTTTGTTATCTGACACCTGTTAGATTGCCTATTATAACAGAATTAAATTTGCTAATGGAAGTAAACATCCAATATTAGATTTCTTTAAAACCAGTGTAGTCAGAATAGATGTTATATGAGTTGTGCCTTAATAGCCAATTATTACCTGCTGTGTTGGACTACAAATTCCAAATTACTTTTTTATTGGTAACAAAAAAGTCCAGTGATACAACTGTGATAAAAATAAAATAAATATAAAAAAACTTTTTTACAAATCTTCCCATCACTTGATGCGATATTCTATTTCTCTATATACATATTTTTATACATTTATAATATGAATAATAGTTCCTACTAATTTAAGTTTATACATCTACTATTATCCTTTCTTTAACATCGCCGTAGCCAGGTGAAATTCGCTATTTATTGTACCTTTCCAATTAACTTATAACATAATATAATTAATGTGACTTAATAAATAACCAACAACTTTCGTACAATCTTAGAAACTCAAAGCACTTGACATCATTTCCATCCAGTTTTCTTGATAATTAAATTGGGCTCAAAGTATACTGTCTATACGAAGTGCTTTCGATCTTTCATGTTTAAATCCAATTTTCCTTTTTTCGGCCTCTAACGAAAACACGATGAACGTTGAGCAAGTCAAGTTGAAAATCGCATAATGTTAAGGCCAAACATCAAAGGTGCAATAGCAGAGAGAGCAATATTTAAAAAACATAAATTACATAATTGAATTCACTTTGATTATAACATATATACTATAAAATTGCTTGTAGAGAAATTCTCATGCAATGTGTTGATATTAACTTCGCAAATCGCAAATTCGTAATTGTAAAATGTAACGAATGAAAAATGAAATATAAAAACCATTTAGTCACAATACATTTTAATTTTTCCAATTTTTTTTTTGTACGATCCTACCATAGTGACTATACTCTGCCTGATAGGAATCAGGAGCAGCATTCAAGAGTAGTGGGCGCCATACTCATTGCAAATGCAGGCAATGCAACAATGCAGCATGGTGACCCACACAATGCCGCCATGACATATACTGATAAATAGCAAGCATTGTTACTAGATAGAAACTTACAAATACTCTTATGTATAAGAGTATTTGTAAGTTTATACTTAAAATATCTAACAAACTGAAAAAAATAAGATTTTTAACGATATTTTAAGCACAAAGTAAAATCTCTATAACGAATAACAATTTTTTTTTAAAAGCACTAAAAGTTTTATTCGCCATTGTCCCTGCACTCGAGACGTTGACGAGAGCCGATGCTCACTGCAGGATTTTCTTTGACATGAATGGTAAATATTAAATCACTTTACTAGATATGATTCACAATTTTATTGGTCACAGTTACTTGAAATAAATTATAAAATATATATTTTAAAGGCTGCATACATCGTAAATACCCGTAAATTATATCATTACGTGTAATAAAATCTAAATTTATGGATTGTTTAAGTTTTTACATGTGTTTAAATTATGTAGACATCAGGTTAATTATACTATCAGTGGGCAATGTAAATACAAACGGTAAATCTCTAACAATTATGCACTTTATATGTATGTATCTTAAACTACAATAGAACGTTCACTTTTTATTTATAGCATATACTTTTACCTAAAGCTGAACTTTATATCTTTGGCTATTCAAGCCCCCGTATGGCGCTAAAGATTTTCATATTCAATTGCAAATAGACAAGTAGCGTCTCGAGTATCGTCTTTGACATGTTCACGGTCTAAAAGATATTAGGGCCCCTTACTACGGGGGATGACGACGAATTAGCTAAAGAGGCGATAGTAATGAATTTTATATTTGCACGTGCCCTTTTGAAGAGCTCTTCTGATGTCGTTTCATTAGCCTTTGACTGATGTCACCATTGAAATTTTATATCTTGCTAATGCAGATTTAGTTAACTTTATTTACACGACATATTTTACTTGAGTATTTTACTTTAGCTGATGCGAAATTTCATGTAACTTCTAAGGTTTTATGCTTCTGCTTTCAAACTGTCTAAAATCACTAGTGTAAGTGTAGTCTAGGTGTAGTGTAGGGATCGATGACGAGAAGACCCGACAAAGCTTCCCAAACGCTGCCCAACCCAGCTGAAATCCTGTTTACTTCGTCCTCAAAGTTGTTTCTACCTAACGGCAAAGTCTGCCCGAGTTACACGTATTTTTGAACAACTTCGAGAATGACGCCGTGTATCACAACCGGTTCTGGTAGTACATGTTCATTAAACATGACCATGGTCTTGTCCAAGTTCATCCGTAGGCCAATGAGTACAGAATAGTCAGCCAGGTCGTTCAGCGTTGGTTGTAGGTCCTGCGGCATCTCTGCCATGATGACGATGTCATCTGCAAATCGCAAGTAAGAGATGTATTCACCATTGATGCTGTTGCCGCGCCCTTTCCAGTACAGTGTCTTGAACAATTCCTCCATTGCATTAGTGAACAATTTCGGGGATAAAACGTCATCTTTTCACTCCTCGATGCATTGGTATTAGTCTTGTTCATAGTGGCGACTTTGTAGAGACATCTCAACACTTCGATGTATCGCCAATCCACTTGGCAACGCTGCAAGTACTCCAGAATAGACCAGATCTCGATCGGGTCAAAGGCCTTTCCATAGTGCACGAATGTTAGACACAAAGGCTGATTATACTCTTCGGTCCTCTATATAATCTGCCGCACTGTGTGAATGTGGTCTATGGTGCCATATCCGCTCGGGAACCCAGACTGCTCCTATGGTTGGAATTGTTCAAGTATTCGCGCAAGACGGCTCGTGATGACTCTTGAAAACAGCTTGTAACATGATAGTTATAAGTTGTTTTCATCATCAACCGTCAATCAATCAACAACCCATAATGTCCCACGGCTAGGCTCGTGTATTCTCTCAGAAAAGGGTTGCCATACATCCCCAGGCTGGCCAAAAGCAGGTTGGGGACTGGCAAGAATACGTTGTGGCTGCTTAATCTTGCCGTTGGATGTTTTTAAGTCGTCCAATGGCCTTCAACTAAGCTTCACGACTGTTATCGTATGATAACAACCGGAACCGACTGCTTGACGTGACCTCCGAATCACGGAGACGCATGGTAACATGCTACCAGCGGGCACCCATCTAGGTAGTGACCGCGCCGTCATTGCTTACCCTCGGCGATTGTTTCTAATCACCGAGTGCAACTAGGCTATGAGCGCCTTAACTAAAGAACTTGTAACTATAGTTGATCAAATTAGTCTTGTCACCCTTTTTGAAGATTAGGAAGACCACACTCCTTCTCCACGTCTCTGATTCAAACAGCGTTAAAAAGCTTTTGGAGTTGCCTCAGTATTGGTGTACCTCCAGCTTTCAACAGCTGTGTTGTATTGTAACCTCGTCTTCTATAGGGCCTTTTCCATTTTTAATAAATGTTCCAATGACAATAATTATAACTTGCATAGTAAATGATAGCAATGACGAGGCCAGTCATCGTAAAGGTAAATTTTATCTTGTTGTGCATACCAGCGCTCCCTTCCTTACTCGACGAAAGATCAAACAAATACTTCAGACAAAGGGGAACAGAATGAGCTTTTATTATGTGCATATAGTCCCAACATAATAACATAAATATAAGCTTTGTGCCCTTAACCAATGTTTTATATAATTAGCTTAAGCGGTTTAACGAGGGGAGTACCCCGAACAGACTTTTTTTAAATTTTGCTTAATGAATGTTTGGATTGGACATACAAATTTCGTACCAGCATATTTGAATTTATATTGAATGTAAGGGTTGAAAGCTTTGATACTGGTGACATGTGTCCAAATAATGGATTTTTTACTAAATGCTGTACTTAATATTCTTTTGAGGGTTAACCTAAAGTTAATGAGAAGACTATCTTAGCTACGAGTACTATTACTGAAAAAGGGAAATAAAATTGCAATAAAACTTTCATAAACACATTGAAGTTTCTATAGTACGTACTTATAATAAAATACCAATCATGTAGTTATTAGGTTTTGTAAATATATAAAAGACATCTAACATACCAGCTGTTATTGGGAAGCATATATACAACCTTTCATCCCCGCCTTTCAACCCCTTACAATTCTTTTTTCACTTTTGAAAGTAGTCTATGTCTTTTCTCAGGCTCAAGACAATCTGTGTACCAAATGTCATTTAAATCGGTTCAGTAGTTTTGGCGTGAGTGTGCGACAGACAGAGTTACTTTCGCATTTATAATATTAATAAGGATAGGCAAAGATTTACCTAACAACAAAGACAATAAATTACTATTTCACATAATATTACATTAAGTTTTATTGCGACTTCTTATGCTGACAATACTTAGTGATGTGAAACTGCATTTGTAGAGCGTATAAAGTCAGTTACTTTGAGAATTGATCAACTATAATATACTGAAACAAAAAAAATGACTATTTTTTTAAATAAAACACGTTTTAAATAACATTGAAAAGTAGCTATTACTGTAGAGGAAAACTGACAGTCTTACTTATTTTATAACATGACATTATTACCAAGATATTACATTTTAAACCAGAATAAATCAATGTTACGGCTTCAGTCCCAACAATCAATTATTAAAATGAAGTTCCAATAATATAGAAAAGATACAACGCGATCTATGATACCTCAACATTCAGACATTAAAGTCATACTTACGGGGTTGAAAATGTCTGAAGTAGATCCAATATTTCAAATCAGATAGTTTTGAAAAAGGAGGATAGATAAGATTCATGAACACCTCTTTAAATGCTCAAAGAACAACAGTCCAACCAGAAACAACTTGAAATAAATGCTAAGGAAATACCTATCTTGATGTTAGAGTCTTCCTCTGTTTTCTGGATACGGTCAAACTGTTCTTCAAAATAAGCATTTAGAACAAATCAATAAGGGATTTATAGCCTTTGATATAGTACGGAAGAGTAGAAGACAAATCATATTCATTGGTTTACCTTGTATGAATGTTATGAACTCTAAATAGCATTCTGTCATCAATTAGAAAATCTATCAGAGCGCCATTAAAGTTGATTTATTACTACTGTTACTAGTGGGAAAGATTGATCATGCTAGTTTATCGCGTCAAATGCAATTTTGACGGTAAGGATATGGAAAAAATAAAATATATCATGATTGTTATAGATTAATTTTGGTGTAACCTTAAACTTTACTAGATTTTCTTACAATTTAAGTATGAATAGTTATATTGGTTTTTGGTTTTATATTGATTAGCAAATAATAATCATTCGCTTTTACCAAATATAAAATAACAGTTCTACGTATATACATACTCTAAATACACATATTTTAAATCTGATTCTATGACATCGTCGTTGGGAGTCCTTTTTACCTGCATTGAACCCTTTAATCTCTGTTAGGCGACTCTTTGCCGTAGAAAAGGATTAAGTAATTTAACAATGAAGCTGAACATAACTTTTTTTGCATCTGTCAACTAAATGTCATATTAGGACAAAACCGATTTACCCAAAAAGAAAGTACAGCTGAATAATCAATTAAGATGTCTTGCGATAAAGGGTGCTATTTGTAAGGGTGTTGATTTTTTTGACAGACAGGCGCATTGTTGTTACACGGAATGTAGAACAGACTTTGTAAACGGATGTGATTTCTGCTTTTGACAGTTATCTTTAAAGTCGCGACAATAGGATCGTTATTTTAGTTGAAAACTTGAAACAGATTTCAAATACCCCAACTGTTAATAACGATTTTTAATTCTTAGTAGGTAGAATACTTTGATAAAGTAAACATTTTTTTACATAACTAAGAAGAAAAAATCTTTATGTTTAGACTATTATATAACTACAAAACTACGAAATTCCTCCAACTACGAAAAATAAATATTGATAACATGATAGTTCATAGACTACCTATAATAATTTATCAATTCCCATTTTTCGATCATCGGAGGACGCCTTCGGTTAAGACCTACTTCACGCAGGGGTGCAACTTACAGACTAATTTAAAACAGGCGCTTAAACTGGGTCAACAGGATAAAGAGCACTGTAAGGCTGTCTGTCACTTTCTTTATCAGACGAAATGCTAATTTATTCATTAGTATAAACACCAAAGGTATTGCGATATTTTTTTTGTTTTTGCGAAAGACGGTCTCTATTTCATATCATTCAATTTTTTTATATTTTTTATCATTAACTCCATCACGACGAAGACTTAGACTCGGAAGACTTTAAATACTTGCCATAACATCAAAAGAACAAGAATAAAAGTATTTTGAACAGATATTATCGCTGACTTATTTCGAAATAAATGTGTTTTGGGTTAGCAAATATCGATTGGTAACCTGATAGAGATCTGGTAAATGGTAGCAATATAATTTTTACCTATTCTTACGATTTTAACATTCATTTACGTTAAATCTGTATCCGTGTTATATTGCTTGGATTGATCAGCAGTTTTTAAGTTTAAAACAATCCCTACTTGATCAAATGGACACTTATACGTACGTTTTTCAAGAACATGTTTTTCAATAAAATTTTAAATAAGTGATAAACACACTTAATTTGAGTGAATGACAGCTAGTATAGTTTTTACATCTTCTAAGAATCAGATTTAATTTTAGTATTGCTCTTAATCTAGGGATAATATGTAAGTCGATCCGTAGAAATAAAAGTTTAATTTTTATTTTATCTTTTATTTTTCTTTATTTATCACATATATAAAACAAATTATGTGCAGTCTCATCGCTCACGGCGATTTCTTCCAGATAATTAAAACACGGACTTCTAGATAACCTACTCAATACTAGATGAGCCCCGCGGTGTTACCCGTGATATAACTTCATCGCGGGTCAAATCAATTTCTTTTTTTTGGTGCAATTAAACCATTCTTGAATGCACAGGAATAGACCCAAAAAAAAACCATTAAAATCAGTTCAACCGTTTAGTAGAAGTTTAGTCACATAAACACGCACAGAAGATTTATTATATCTTTAAACATAGAAACAGATGTGTATGTATACAATTCAAAATGAATACTAAAATAATGACAATGACAAATTGTAATCCTTCACCAGCTTTTAAGCACAGTCAAGCTTTCAAAGGTTACAAAAGTTCAAGAGCAAAGGCGCATTTTAACGATGCTATAAGTTTCTTGCAAGGCGTTTTTGATATGTCATGGCGGAGGGAAAACTAGGAAACAGGTCATCTTGGACTCTTGCAACACTAAAGATAATATAATTTTGCTCCCGGCTTTTGAATGTTCTCGCTAGGATTTGAAGGGAGCAGTGGGTGAGGCCACACTATTACTACGAAATTGTAAAATGTTACTCTTTAAAGGTCTTTTGTGATGACTATATTAACATCTAGTTTTTCCTTCGCTTGTCTTAAGTTATTATTATTTAAAATGTTATGTGAAGTTCTTTTTCTGAAAAAGTACTACTTATGTCTTGGTGTATTAGCCTGGTTCATTCAATGAATTTCTTTCTTATGATAAGCCCTTATTTATTGTTTGAGAAGCAATTTAATTTAAAGAACTATCATTATTATAAATTATTTCCTTATTCCAATGAGAATTTAAAAAGTTAATACTAACAGAAATTTTATTCGTTCATTCACACTGTGAAGCATATTGAGTATGCCCTGTTGTGGAATTCTCACGGTATTGGATAACGATTCTGAGTGGATATCATTTACAAGCTTCTTGACTTTGTTTGAACACTTAATAACAAGATAGATATCGCTTCAAATTTAAGTAGCCGAGGTTAGTTTTGGCTCAATATTGTTGATTTCCATTCTTTACCACGGTTGCCTGTAAGAGATTGCCTCCAGTCGATGAGGCCGCCAATTGTATTTCCCTAGTTTAAGTTAACCTTGTTACATTAGTAACATAAATATATCTCTTCATTATACCAGATCACTGGTATGATAAACAGATTTATTGAACTTTTAAAATTGTATTTCAACTAAACATTAAATAACATTATACTATGAAAAAAATAATAAGAAGCTTGCGACAGATATATCCAATGCAATATATACATCATAGCCCAGTTGCACTCGGTGATTAGAAAAAATCACCGAGGCTAAGCAATGACGGCGCGGTTACTACCTCGATGGGTGCCTGCTGGTAGCACGTTACCATGAGCGTCTCCGTGATTCGGAGGTCACGTTAAGCAGTCGGTCCCGGTTGTTATCATACGATAACAGTCGCGAAGCTAAGTTGGAGGCCTTCCGTCTCTCACCTACGCCAGGGATCGCGGGAACATAAAAGGCATCCGCAATCCCCGACTGGTGCCGGCCCGCTGCTGCGGGCCACATCTCGTCAGCGAGAGGAGTGAGGTGTTTGAGGGGCGCACGGGAACACTGCGCGCCGCCACCTCGGGTCCGGTTGCTTAGGGAGCGACGAACATCCCCAAGTCCACCGCCCCTGGACCCAGTTAGAGGGGCCGGTGGAGGTCAGCGTATGCCCTCCTCCAACGCCCGGAGTGCCTTTTGTGGAGCGAGAGAGAGGTCAGGATCTCCCTCTCCCTTTCCGCAGCCTCCTACTGCAAGGGTTTCGCAGAAGGACACCACCGCGTCCCAGGACTCCCCGCTGCCGACCATAAAACGAACTACGGCCGGCAGCGAGAGGTCACTGCCTACTACAGAGATGAGGGCATGGCGCGGCCCCTCCCAAGTGGCACACTCTGCTAGCGTATGCCGCACCGTGTCCTCCCGACAGTCGAGGCAGTGGTGACACCGATCGTCTGACACCCTGCCTATGCGACACAGAAACCGCCCGAAGCAGCCATGCCCCGAGAGGACCTGCATCACACGGAACGAGAGGGAGCCGTGCCTTCGCCCTAGCCACAGGTCGAGCACTTGCCGGATGGCCTCGATGGTGATGAGGCTGGCAGAAGGGCTTGAAAGCCTGTCCCGCCATTCCGCCACCAGGTCGATCACACAACAGGACAGTGGAAAGTGTTGAAGAGATCGCTTAAACTACTACGCCATTCGTACTGTTTCGTGTTTTTTCCTTCAATTGTAGACCTGTTTTTAAATATAAGATTATTTTTCTCATAATCGAAAGTTTATAATCTCGAACTGATCTCATTGTCACCAAAACAAAGTATAAAAAAAAATGTACCACCCCCAAAGGTGGAGACTAAGAAGTGTAGAAAACAATATAACGGCAACGTGGGTATGGTACGGCTATTAATTTGAATGTAAACTTACCCTCCAAAATTTATTAAAATCAATAACTTAACTTACTTAACTTAAAATTAAATGCTTTATTAATATTTATGTGATATTCAAGTAACATTTATTTATCCAACAGTTGTATAATAATGGCCTCGTATGATAATAGTATCACAGGACAATTTTAATCACACATCATATAACAATTATTTTTATGATCTGAGGTTTTAATACCTAATTATGTAAAGTTGCATCAAGACTTTATCTACGCCCATGATATGAATCCTCTATAAAAAGTTCTGAAACCATAGGGTGGTGTACAGTGTTGTAAGAACTCTATGTAAATTCATGGAAAGTTTAATTGCTGAATGTCTAATACGAAAAAAACTATGTTTAGGTAATAATAGACTTATTTATCGTAATAATTATTTTCTCGACCTTTCTAGAAATAATTGGTTAGAAATGTCTTTTGCTGCATTAGAAATATCTGGTGGTGTGTTATAGCATAAAAACTATAAAGTAACCTTTATCATCCAAATGAGTCTTATAATGTTGTACTACATTTCATAATATAACTCCTTTTTTAAAAAAAAAGAATATTGTCAGGCACGCGTCTTTTACCACCACTTCGATAATATCGAACAAAAATGAATTCACATCCATTTTTGCTCGATATTATCGTCCTGTTTTAATACCCCTTAATATACAACAGTTGCATAAATAACTAATGACACAGGGTGTTTTTAATGTTGGCAATAAGCTATTTCAGAAATTTTTATACAGGATTTATAGCATGAGACTAGATACGATATGATACGATATACGATATACGATAGGAACAATTTACAAAGATAGTTTAATTTTGTAGGATGACATTGATTGGCGAGACACTGAAACTAATTTAATCAGTTTATTTCATTGTACTGTCTATTGAGAGAAGTTGTAACCAAGATCATAAACGTTATCCGGGTCAGTAATTCTTTGTTGCTATCGAAAGTAAGCTTCTTAGAGAAGTTTTAAATAGATAAAGTAGCAGACCTCTTCTAGGCAATTAAAGAGCGAGTAGGTAATGTACTTGTATTTTAATTCGGTTTTATGACTCGTAAAAATGCTAAAGCAAAATTAAAATTATGTCACGCTACATAAACTACAATTAAGTTAAGTGAATGAAATTGGAGCAAACAGAGTAGATGTATTAGTAATATGGAATATAAACGATGTTTTAATGCTCGCGCTGATAAATGATGTCAGTCTAAAGGTTACCATGTCGCGTCAGTCGTACTTACTGTCTTGCACTTCCCCAAATTTTAAGCAATGTAGGACATTAATGGTGAGAATTTCGCTACTTGCAGCTAAACACTATTTGTGTATGATGTACTAACTGATCCCCGCAACCTCGTCTCATCGTGAACAAATTTAATTACCATAAAAACGGGTATGGTTAGCGAACCTTAAAAGATTAGACATATATAGTCGCGGACTTATTTTTACATCTTTTGAAAGGAAACAACTTTAACCGTTTACGCAGCGCACGCAATGGAAGTTTTCAAAAATTTTCTCCCGTTTTTGCAACATACTTCATTGATACTTTTTGTACATTTGTTCAACGACTTTTTATAAATCTTGATAAGTAACCCAAAAAAAAAAAAAACAAGAAAATGTTTGCTCCCTCGGTTATTTATTGCTCTATATGTTGTATGAGATACGTAAAATGACATCGCCCGGGTGCCCATACCTCGCCCCCCGCATTTATTCTACGTTTCGGAACTAACTACCTACTACGGTATCCCGCGCTTTTTTACCCGGTCGATTGAAATCAAACTTACACTAAGAAAGTAATACTTAATTTAATATATATATATATNAATTTAATATATATATATATATATATATATATATATGAACTTAGCATACCTCGACAACGATATCTAGTAATGAAAGAATTTTTCAAATCGGACTATCAGGTACTTCCTGAGATTAGCTCGCAAACGAACTTTTCAGTGTTATAATATTTTATAATATTGCAAAGATAAGGGTTGAATCGTAACGCAGCTTAGCTTAGAAATAGTGCATCTAGAGCCATAACAAATAAATATTTTGTTTAAAAAATCTGTCAATAAGACTTTGTCAGTATTAAAATTATTATATAAATAATAACAATGCCTGTTGACTTTGGTTACAATAACAAAAGTTTCTCAAATTACAATAGAACTTAGTGATCACATTTTTGTCAAGCACCTAACTGTTTTCTTGCATTATATCACTAACATACAATTGGGGAACATAAATATTTATATTATTACAAAAAGTTGTTTAAACTATTTTACTTATTCTTTTGTTTTAAAACTACAATAAATACTTAATTTGAATAACTATCATATTCAAATATATAAAATTTATATCTTATTTAGGAAAATATTTTTTGATCATTTTTTTATTTAAGAAATACTTATCTTTGTCGTTAACAGTTAAATTTTCGTCAATTCTTTTTGACCAATCTGTAACTGATTGCAGTGCACGAGCTTCCACTACCGGTGTTGGCAGTCTAGCGCGTCCCAATAATCCTTGCAACGCTTGAAGCAAAAATGAAAGAAGAGACATCGATACCACTATGTTGATAGGATCAAATCCTATGGAATGGTGGTGATACGTTGGTGCTCCATAATTGTATGAAGTGGCATAACTATGTGGCGTCCCATAATTTTGACTACCACTCGTTCCAAACCCCGTAGAGCTATAATGATTGTTAAAATTTCTGGCTTCTGAAATAGCTTCTATTGCTGTATCCATAACTGGTGATTCAATTTGTTGACTTTCCTTTCCAAGGTAGCTTTTCAAGTTGAATTTTCTCTTATTCATTTTAGAATCATGTTTAATATTTTCAATTTTCTCCAACACGGATTGTGCGTTAGTCTGAATTTTCTTGAGTAAAGTTTGAATTTTAGAACTTTGTTCCTGTATAATGTTTGCGACAAATTCTTTGAAATTTTGTACTGATGATGTAGACTGGGGAAGTTTTTGATTCACGTCAGATTTAACCGTTGTTACCATAAGAAATATAAGAAACAATGTAACCGATAACAGCGACATTGTAATAGTCACTACTTTACAATTTATTCTTTGCACAGACATTAACTTTTCTTCGCTAGTGAACGAGAAATGAAAAAATATCTTTACGCATTTATTATATATCTATAGCTTTCAGGTCTGTTACGTGAAATAATGAGGTCACAGGTGTTTGAATTCAAGTATCTTGCCTTGACATAATGTGACCTAGCTGATCATATCCCATTTCACCTCGTTAGAAATGTAACAAAGGTTAATTTGTAACATGTCGCGTGGAACGTAGAAAGTTTAGTAAATGATATCGCTAAGGTATCTAAGCCATTCACTCATTTGCTCCGTCATCTAAGTACATCAATAACTAAACTTTTACCCAAGCAACATTTAGGTTAAAATTTGTGTGTGAATAACTAGAACGAAAGTCTGCCTGATATACTTATATCTTCATGCCACTATATACCTTTAAAAATAAATAAAACATGTAAATATCACTGCCTAGTAGGATTTACTTGTATTACATTGTAGGATAAAGGCAATATATAACACTTTTTTATTCATGTATAATTAACGACGATGTTATTAATTCTATTCGCTAGATGCAAAGAAGGTGGTGGGAGACAACGAATCGATCGCAGCGCGCATCGGTGACAAATATGGAACTTTTTAGTAACAAAATTTACGTATCCGTGCATTTAAAGTAAAAATAAACTAAACATATATTACGAAACCTGCTACTACTACTGCGCCAAGTGTTGTGGGTTCAAATCCTACAAGGGACAACACTTTGTGTGATCTATAAATTGTTGTTCTAAGTCTGGGTGTACTTTGTGTCCGTTTCATGTATGTTTGTAAAGATTCCCGTGACACAGGAATGTATATACCTAATACGAGAGTTGTTTTAAAAAAAGAAAGAATTGTCTGACACTAGGTGTGATTGAGGTAGTATATCAGAGCCGTAATATGTTTACATCAGCCACTCTGATTGTAAACACAGTTATGCGGAGTAACTTAAGCTAGTTTTCTTAGACTAGTTTTCGCCGTTACCCGCGGTACAACAAGTAATTAATACAATTCTGAACCTAGTATTCAATAAGATTTTTTTGTTAAAAAAATACTATATCAGTATTTAATTCGCGTTAGAGAGAAACAGAGACTGGAGTGCAATCAGGGTGGAGATATTTTAAAACTGTCTGACATTTTGGCCTTTTGTTTAGTTTGAACCAAGCTTAGACGTGACTTCGATTCCAGGTGGAAATACGAGGTATAATTTGATGAAGAAAAAGTTCATTTATTTCTCTGTCTGGAGGTCTTCGTCTTTCAGCAGTAAGCAATCCGCATTATCAACAGTCCCGAAGCGACTGAGTTCCTTGTTCCTCTGCAGTTGCAAAGTGATATCGCCTCTATCCCAGTTCTCAAACTCATACGCTCTCGAACTAAACGGTTCGGATCTTCCTTCCTGTGCCGAGCAGACAAACCAGCGCAGCATGTTTCCCTTCCACTATGATCTCGGTTCGTTTAAACGGGCGTGAAAAAGCAACTCAATAGGCCGCCATAGTGGGTGTGGATCGCCATGCTGCATTGTCTTCATTTGCAAGGAGTATGGTGGCTTCCACTCGTGTATTCTACTGATGTTTTCCATCAGGCAGAGTACAGTTACTTTGACAAGCTTCAATAAGAAAAACACAGACAAAAAAAGGGATACATGTTTGGATTTTTTAAAATTTTTTCATTCTAAAATCACTCAAAGAACACAAATTAATCATTTTTCTTATTTGCCCAATTTCTTATATTTTTATTTATACGTGCTGAATAAAATGAAACAAACTCACTTTTGAGATTTGTTTACGTACTATAATATTGATTGATGTTAAAAGCTTTGATGGACTCTGATAAAACAAAATGTAAGTACATATTTAAAATAGCATTTTGCAAATATAGAACGCAATGGGTACTTGCATGTTCTATTCAATCATTTATATAATAATCCATTGCTGGACTTAGTCCTAACCTCCTAGGGAGAGGTCTTTAGGTAGTTTTGGCCTACAATATCACTCTGGATTGGTTGTATGTTTCGTTCAAGCTTTACGTATTTCTTTTGCACTGGAGGTGTCCTACGAGATAGCTACATTAGAGGGCTCTTACTACTATGACGACAACGACCAATGTATAAAATATTCATTGTAAACACTGCATTGAATAAAATATGCGTTTTGCATGTAGACATGAGAACACTTGAGAAAACTGCAAATGATGAGGTACGAAAAGTCAGATTTTATTTAACCTTCATGAAACAAAGACATAATGAGGCCGTTTTGAAATTGCTGTTATAAAACTATTATCACTTCAATTTTTTTTTTGTATATTATTCTAACAAGAAAAAATGCATTCAACATCTGCAGAAAACATGAAAATCTCCCATCTTTTAAATATATAAACTGTTTAAAGGACAACAAAACCTTAAACGCATTTTATTAAATCATAGGTAAGTTTTAAATTTAATTTTGTTTTATGCACATTTCCGAAATGATGATCCGAAATTTCATGTAAGAGGTTGATGATTTTCGAGCAAATGCTCGATGCGAACGAAACTAGCTTATTATAGAGAAACTTTGATCAATAAGCGCTCTCTATTAAGGACTCTCAAAACTTCTGCATATATAACTTAACAACATAAGATAGCGTTTTGACAATTTCAACACAGATGGTGCTAGTTGAAGTATGCGCGTGCGCTTTATTTTAACGCCATCTATTACACAGTATATCAATTAACAAGCGCTGATATCTAAAAACAACCTAATTATTTTACAGATGTCACTACTACTCTTTGTACAACCAATGTCTAATATTTTTTTAATTTACCGTTCCTGTTTTTAATGTGAACTAACGAATTGTCTTTGTAGCTCCGCGGCTCCGTCCTCTAGGATCCCCTTCTTAGATTTTTTTTCCATTTTGATTCCTTAAAAGATTAACTTGGAAGTTTTTGCAAACACAACGTCCAATAGAATCCATTTCTTTTTGTTTTATATTAAGAGCCATTGAAGAGACACGACAGCGTCGCGATTGACCGCGGAGGTAGATGACGCAAGGATTCGTGGGTCACCCGGTCGGAACTAAGCCCTTTATGGAGAGGCGTTCGTCCAATCATTCGCTGGATTTGCCCAGGAGAGAAGACGATGACGTCTTCGGAAGTCGGCTAATATTTCAAGTATACACACAAGTTCAATAAAAAGCACAATGGCTGGTTTGTGTGGGACTTTGGTACCGCCCGGCGAATCTCATGCTAGGGATTGTTACACGCTTTTTATTAGCTTTACCTGTACGTTTCATTGTAATCGACTCCTTTGACTCGATTTTGACTCACTTCTATTGGTCAGATTTCATTTAAACTTATTAGACTTATATTAGCAATAATTAAAAAAAATTTGAAAAACTAAAATCATTTTTTTTAAATAATTCTAATCAACGATAGAGCGATAAATAAAAGAACTTATTTAAAGGTAAAAAATCGAAGGTCAACTTTATTGAAATATTTTCAGAAAGCACCCAACGCTTTTTTACATTAAAATATTTTTTCAACTTTTTTCATCATTTTTTTTTCATAAATCTAAATGAAATAAACATTAATTAACTAATAGGAAAAAAAACAATAGCATTATTTACATACGAAAGAAAAAAGAGAAAGTCAAGAAAGTCTTCGGCATCATCGCCTACTGGTAGCGTTCTCAGAAGGCTGACAGCATTGCCACGGTAAGTGGCAAAGCTAATTCTTGCTAGAAAAAGGCCAGCCTTCTGGTCACGAGAAGCGTCAGTCAGTTGCTTAGCTAGTTGTTTAAACATAGCGCGAGCACTCGGACCTCATGAACAATTTTTTTAGTATTTATTTGACTGCTAATATCACCGACGAGAAAGTTTTAAATTCCCAGATTTTTTTTACAACATTGCTTTAAACATTTAACTTAGCTTTTAGATCATAAATGAGGTGTCATTGTTGTCAACAAATGAATAAATTCTTGAAATCAAAATTAATCGTCTACGATTTTCTTGATCCATCAAGAAAATGTTGCTGTTATAGTAAATACTTTTGTAAGTTCATTAATAAACATCGATTCAAATATTTAATCGTTTTTTTATGTATTAAAATATATATTTTAAAATAATGTAAAATAGTTTGTGCAATCTGATACACAACGTCATCTAGTTTTTAAACTAAGCAGAGTTTAAGCATGACGTGTTTAGAACACGTAAGAATGCGTTTTGGTAATGCAGTTTTAACAACTTTACAAGCAGAATATAATTTTTAAGCACAATTTTAATAATATGCTAAATCATTATCAATAACCCATAAAGTCCCACTTTTTTTTTCTTTATACTTACACCTCCAAAATGCATTTGGAGCCTATTCCTAGCTATTCCTTTTATACCAGTTCTCGCTTTTGCTACTGCTCGTACTTCTAATCCTCTTATCGTTTCTTTTTTCACTCAGCCTTTCACCGTTTTACCAGGTGGGATTCCTGCTATGATGGCTCTATATGTATGTTTGTCTATTATTTAGGGTAATAAATTTTACACAGTATTTATTTATTTTCTGTAGCTATTAACTATTTCTATGCATATACATACTAAATGCTACTTCAAATTACAAGTGTTAAATTAAAACTAGGTCTTACTACTATGGTACTGTACAATTTATTTTTTATTACACTTTTTATTTTATTGTTATATTTACGAATCGAATACTATTTTGGTTTGCCTTGTTCCTCTTATTAACTATTTTAATTATGTTTGTACAATATTCTATAAATATATATTTATTTTTACTGCTAATTATTGTGCTTAAATTTAAGTTTGTAATTTTAGTCTTTATTTTCATTTCCAATTCAAGCCTTTGTTTATTGTATGCAGGACATTCCACGATGAGGTGGGGAAGAGTCTCTGCGACATTCGGGTCACAAATGCAGGCTGGGTTCTCCTTACACTTGAATCTCGTCAAGTATTCGGAGAACCCACTATGCCCCGTAAACAATTGTGTCGTTATGCCGGCTATCTCTATCTTACCAACTATTCTGTATGCGGCGATTGCATAAGGGAAAAAGAGCTTGGTGACGAAGGCGGTCTCGCCCTCTCTGTACCTCCTGTTCCATTCGCCAAGCGAGGTCTGTCGAAGAACTCGCTTCACGAATGACACAGGGCCCAGATCGTAGTCCGGTGCTTACATATGGATAACGCTGAGCCGACCCGGCCTTCAATCTTGCTCCCGTCTGTAAAAATGCGCACCTCGATGTTGTCGGTGCGCTGTAGTTGTACCTCGTCTACCAGACTTTCGAATTCAAGGGCCCCACGCTCCGCGGGGTCAAGTGCCTCTAAAGCCAGAGCTATTCGTTCAATCTTTATGTCTCCTAACCATGACTGACACACCCCTCTCTTGGCTTCGTATAGCGAAGCCAACTCACGGATTCTGAGGTCCAGAGGGAGCATGCCAGACAAGATCAGCGCCGAGTGCAAAGAGACCGTCCGATAGCTCTTACACAGCTTTTGGGCGAATCCGCGCTATACCATGTTCAGCTGCTTTCAGACGCCAAGTTCCTTTGCGGCTGCGCTCCAGTTGCTGGCACCGTATAAAATTGTGGGTTCCACGGCTGCGACAAGGATGGTCCGGATCACCTCGGGGTGAAGCCCCCAACTGATGCAAGCCATCCTCGCCAGCTTAATGTCCCACTGTTAGGGTCGGGTTCTTTGGAGAGGGTTAAGACCATACGTCCCTACATACATGAAAATTATAAGGATGATTTAGATAATAAACGGTATATTGAAATTCAAATTCATTTATTCAATTAAGATCCTAAGTGACATTTATGAACTTTAAATTGAAGCAGATACAAACACACAGATTACTAATATAATTACAGATAGATCGACACAAACAGACGCCACAGATAAACTGTATTGTCAAGTTAAATTAGGTGAATACACCTAAATCCACTGTCTGCCTGTATCGATCCATAACTTCCAGTTTCCAAAATGCGTGAAGCCTTATGAGAAGAATACTTAAGAAAAGAGTGGTGGTGGAGTTCCACCACCACTCTTTTTTAAAAGTCAGATAATAAAGTACAAAAGATTACATGAATGGTAGAGAGTATGCAAGTTGCTGCCATCTGAATTTCATTTTATTAAAATGCTCTAACAACTAATGTACTACAAAAATAACACTCGGTGATATCATTGAAGGTTTGTACATAACATAACTCACATTCGGTTGCTAAATCTACTGATAAAAATAATTCGTGACTGGATTAAGAGGCTAGAGTTGCAGTTGAACGAACTAAATTAATAGTATTGGCTAAAGCATCGCTGCCTAGGCTTATCAGTCACCCCAAGCTGATGCTGATGCCATGCGTCATTCTCATGCACGGGTGATCCCCTTCACGAGAATGACGCATGGACCAGCTATCGTCTCCCTCGCCATATTGGAGAGAAAGAAACGACCCGCGCGACTACGACACCCTACTAATCATATTATAATAATAAATAATCGCCACGCATTATTTTCAAATAAAAATAATATATTCCTAACCAATTATAATATATTGCCAGAGCGCTACAGAATCTTCCATTCTCCTTTCGATTTCTCTATCACGACGAATTTTTGATGTACCAGCCATATATATATATATGCATGTGTCTTATGTGTATGTATTTCATTGTTTTCTTTTGTTTTATGACTTAATATTTGATTATTATTGGATAACGTTCAAAGTCCTACCGAAAGTGTTGTGCACCATTTCACTCATTTCCGCACCACCCTACGGTAGAGTCGTCAAGAATACGTTCGGCATTAAGTCCGCCTGTGTACATTTTGTGCATAAAGTTAGATAAATAAAATAAAAAATTAACATTACATGGATGATTCAAAGATGTTAATATATTATTCTTAATAAATTCATAATTGTTCTTTATGTTAACATACTAAACGCGAAAAAGCAAAAAAAAAACTAAACCCGACTACGTAAATGCTTTGACATAAATTTATACCTGAAACAAACTGTCAAAACTATTGCCCTTCCTTTTGGCGTCGCGTCGCTACAGTCGGCCTATAACTTATTCAAAACTCGTTGATTTATTTGAAAGGGTAGGTCAAATAATATCATAAACCATGACATTAATACACTCTTGGGTTATTCAATCCGAGTAGGTATATTTTAGCGTGTTAAAAATTACAAGAAAAATGTTACACCTACGTATTATTATCAGAGATCCCAGAGGTTCCTAAATAATATTTTTCTTGAAACAAGTATACCCATGTCTGCGAACGCATTATGTTACATACAGAGTACTCGTAATAAAACAAGCACGGTAGCCGACTTAAAGCAAGTAATTATTCATCAGGCGAACAAATCTTAAGCAAACAATACAGTGCTGATGCATAATTACAGAGAGATAAAAGGCCGATGTAAGAACAAAGTGGTAAGTGGGAACTCAAAATAAATGGCTCTGGACTCCGATATTAATTCCTCGTTTGTCCGAATCGCTTCGTAGGTCATTTTTTAAAGGTAGGTAGGGTTAATTGTAACGAAGTGGTATTTGGACAAAAAATGCTTGGAGTGGCAATTCCTAATTAAAACCGGTTACCACATTAGAAGGTAGCACAGTGAACTGGACAAAAACACCTTTATTATTGCATCCAAAATTTGTTTGGTTTCTTGCATGTTTAAAGTAGAGAAAGTTCGTTCAGAAAAATATGGGATTAGTTTAGCAAATATTAGTGGGCTTTCCGTAGCAGATTCTTTATTGTGCAAATTGTATTAGTTATTTCTGTAAGTGTTCATTATATTCACGTCTTCGTTAGCCTTGCTGCCACGTTCTCAGAAAAAACCCGTGTTAAGCATTTTTTGTAGTAAAGATACGATACTCCTCCGAAGCTCCTTTACCTGATTCAAGGGTGCTCAAAAGACGGCAACCATTATAAGACTGTTAACTTACAGGGGTCCATAGGCAGCCGTAGTCTCTAATTGGTGACCAGTCCACTCGTTTACCACCTATATTGCAAAAATATTATGATTGATGTTTATAACGTGATCATAACATTATATGTGCGAAATATTTTTAGAATTTAGCCATAGAATCTAAATTACATATGAGTTAAAAAGAAAAAAAAATCCTGCATAAATTTAGTGTTTTTTTTCGTTTAGCTACTCCATGCACCGTTGTTCCAAAACTTGCTGTCAGCTAACAATGTGAAAAAATGCTAAGTATAAAAATACTTCATTAAACTAACCTCTATCTTCTGTGTTAATCAATGGGCGTGGGCTAGTAAAATCTGATAGTGGAAATGAAAAATGGAATAAATATCTTATCAGCAGTATACAAAAATGTACCCAAACGCTATGTTCATAAAGCTGTTTTCCGTTTGTTGAATAGCAACAGACAAAATAGCAGTCTAAGCAAACTTGGGGTTCTAAAAACTACTTTAGATTTATTAGAACATCCTAGCGCAATTAATATTGTATTGAGTTGTGTGCACTCGTCCTTTGTAAATAGGACGTGGCTACCGAATGGAGAAATAACTACCTTCATATTTGCCTCTATTGCATTGAAAGATTATATTGAAAGATCAATAAAATGTTAAAGCCGTTTATGGTAAAATAAAAATATTGTTATGTAGCTCCAACTGTGTTATAGAGTTTTAAAATTAACTCTGCACATTATAACAGCTATTAATATTACATTAAAACCCGTGAAAACTGTGATAAGTACATATTTGTTATTAATATTTTAAGCATATGGTAATCAGTTGGCCATGAATGGAAATTTATATCTAATAACAGTTTCAAAATGGTCGGTAGTTGTATTCGTTTGGTAAAACAAAGATTAACGAGGCGTACTATTCATATAAATTATAATAATCTCATAAATTATTTACATAACATCCTACAAATATCCGGGACATTGTCTTTTAAATATATCTAGGAGTAAGACAACAAGAGATAAGATCGCGATAGTTTGTATTCAATTTGCTGGCGAACACTTGTTGAGAAATAATTAAAAATGCAATTAAAATTCACCATAAATCCGTCAGCCGCCCCGCCTAGCGTGTCAACAAACTGAAATTAAATCCAAACTATAAATAAATTAGTCGTTATGTTGTTTTTGTGTAATCGTGCATATATCGACTCCCCTGGGTTTCATTTAATGGTTTTGTTACCGTGACACACATCACACCGAATTGTGCATCTCATGAATGATCATTCATGAAATTATATCAATTATTTGTAACCAAATCATACTAAATGTAGGTTTCTCGTATAATGACTGGAAGAAATATAGTTTTATTCTATTTTAATTTTCTGTATAGCTACGTCTCCTTCTTTGTTACTCTTCTTCAAGTGTAGGAAGATACATTAATGCAGTACCATATATAGTGAATAGCACATTATGAGCATGTTACCACAGACAGGTCGTAAAGTACAACCTTAAGTGTTAATTGTTTCGAGAAACTTGTTCGGTGTAATAGTGCAGTCGCTCCGCGAACAAGGATTATAAAACATGGCCGCACCAATCAAAATTGCCTCTCGTGGCTGTGACCTATCTCTTTCTGATCTTGAGGTGTGAAAGAGATCAGTGACTAAGCTAGAAATCAAGTCTAAACAGGTGCATCATTCCTTCTTTACTGAGGCAGGTGTATTTGTTTAAGGTATCAAACCGTCCAATTAATATGTTTGTAATACCTTTTGTATTCTTTGGGTCTCGACAATTCCACGGCGATGTATTGTGTAACTTTTTGTTATACATATTGATCAATCAATGGGTTGTTAAAGCGGAACTAAATGAAGAACAAAAAAGATTTAAAAAATTTATTGTTGTAAAACGCATGCAAACGGTTACTTAAAATAAAACATGCACACGAGTTTGAGTTCGTTGTCATTAGAGAAACATCTTCATTTCATCGTTAGAGCAAAACCAAACGATGTAAGAAATACTAGCATACAAAAACAATTACAATACTTTAATAATTCTAACACATTACAATTTAATCTATATCTAATGAACATATTTAAATATTTTGACAGAAGAAAGCTACAATGGGTTTTTCGATAACAGAAAGATAAAGAGCACTAACTTCAATAGTAATATGCTAAAGTAAAATATGTTTGAGCAGGATGTTAAGACCACATTTACCCCAGTATTTTAATTTGATACTATTAAAATGTACTTTGTCATCGGAAAAAAATCGTTTTAAAAGTAGGATTAGTACCTATGTGTTATAAAATTGATTGCTATTCGTCAAAATTAGGTTAACATTCATGTAGAGGAGGATTAAGAATACGAAGACATTACCCCATTTCATCCCGCGGGTGTCGTAAAGAGCGACTAAAGGAGTAAAATTTGTTGGACAATATCACTGCAAAGAGAACGAAAACTTGAACAAAACCCTTTTCCAACCCGACGTCTGGTCAGAACGGTATTGTTATTGCAGGCCACAACCTACTTTTTAAGTAGAGTCACTAGTGCTTAAAGACTGTTGGTGTGATACGATCATTACGTTATTAAAACATGAAATCTTGCGGTTCAGAAACTCATATAATTTTTGATAGTTTAACTAACATTGTGTATTGTAGATTTTTCTAAATAAAATAAAAAGTAAATACAGTTAAAGGATAATATTTTCTTAAATATGGAACGTAAAATATAATAAAAACTGATATATAATGAAAGGTTTTGCTTAGTTCTTGCAAAAGCCAGAATCTAATAACATTTCTTATGTTTATTTTTTCCTATGTTTCTTATGTTTCTTTCAAATCGAAGCGTGCTTTAGACAGTGCTACAACTGAGAATAATCATCACTACGTATAAGAACGATGAGGATGGATAAAACGAGATAGATACAACTAAAACATTTCTACTTAAATTAGTACCGTAAATACAAAAAAATAATTAAGAGTTCAGATTAGCAGCTGCGGTTGCAGCAGCGACACTCGCGTTTGTTATTGGCGGCTGTGGCAGAAGAAGATCCGCCAGACGTCCCGCTTCTCGAAGTCCCGAAAGAAATGCCCCATGGACAGTGGCCGGATAGTTGCGCATTGTGTGTTCACCTAAAAAAATAATATAAGTAATTTGTTAACGATCACCTTCTGAAAAAAAAGCATATGAAAGTATATACGGTGTTTACATATATATATTTTTTTAATTTTACATGTCTCTCTGTCTGTCGTCTGTTTATTCCGGGTAATCTCTAAAATGGTTGGACCTATTTTGACTGAACTTTCACCAGTTCGTTTTAATAGTCTAGATATTATTTATCACAACAGAATGAATAGTGAAATAGCAAAACATACTTCGAAATATTATTTATTAGAAGAATACCGAAAGAAACGTTTTATCATCCTCCTATCGCAGTCAACTGCTGGACATAGGGCTCTCCAAATATTTACATTACAATTACAGTAGGTACATGTTTTTATACAATACAGGAAAGCACTTATATATTATGGGAAACTGTAATATTCTATTCTTGAAAACCACAAGACAAGAAGGGAAAGAATGATATACGGTTGGCGCTTCCACGAACGGAATACGAATTAAACTAAAACCTTTTCGTTTTTGCTTGCCCTTCACTGTCAGTTCTCTTCACTTATGTATCTTGTATTAAATTATACTTACTTGTTAAATGTATTTTTATAGAATCTACGTCAAAATGGCATAATAAAATCAAAACACTGGATGAAAATTTAACTCAAGAAATTCTTAATTTTGACCAGTACAAAGAAATTCTAGGTAATGCATTGAATTCACTTTATTTAAACAACGTCACTTCTTACCAGCAAAGAACAGTCTATTCTCTTCTGGAGAACCAGGAACGGGCGCAGCTAACAGGTCATAATCGGTACCAGAGGAACCAACTGCCACAAAACTGTAGGAACCTCGAGCAAAGGGGTCAGCTCGCCATCTACAAATTAAGCGGGAAAATGCATGTATAAAATTTGTCACTACGAAATATCTACTCGTTAACATTCTTTTTGATATGAATTATTTTGAAAGTAACAACACTTAATTTTTTAGGGTTCCGTACCCAAAAGGGTAAAACGGACCCAATTATTAAGAGTTCGCTGTCCGTCTGTCACTAGGCCACCAGGTGACTCATGAACCGTGATAGCTACATAGTCGTTATTTCCCGAGATGATATATTTCTGATGCCGCTATAAGAAGAAATACTAAAAAACCGAATAAAATATTTTTTTAAGAGGGCTCCCATAAAAAAAAAAACGTGATATTTTGCTCTTTTTGCTCGATGATGGTAACCGCTTCAAGTAGACATGTATAGATAATGGTACGGAACCCTTCATGCTTCAATCCTTTTTCAAAGTTATTATGGCTATGATTTTAAAATAAAAACTGTGCATACATGTAAAAAAATAATGATAGCTCTTGTTACCTGGTGACTACACATTCTTTAGGCTGTGGCACAATAACATGGCCAAAAATACTCTTAAGAACGGCAATACATCTGCCTACAATGACGTCATCAGTTACATTTTCCATAACAGCAGCTGCTTCGCCAGCCACTAGCGCCAATAGCACCGGTGCACTGTACAAATTCCAGAATAGGAACAGCTCACCTATTCAAAAAAAATATTATTACTTGAGAAGTCGTTTAAGTGAACTTTAGATATACATCGTGGTAATTATGAAATAAAAGTCTGAACTCGTTTCATACTTGCTAATCAGTACTGACGTTGCAGTCAGTAGTATTTTTATGACACATTTACAGTACGTACTTCTATTACTGTTCAGAAGATTACGTAAAATTTAAGATTAAAAAAATTGTTTTAATTAAAATAGATATTAAACACTTATGCCAGCGCTTCTTCCAATCATGGA
Organism: Hyphantria cunea; assembly: GCA_003709505.1. NCBI lineage: Eukaryota > Metazoa > Arthropoda > Insecta > Lepidoptera > Erebidae > Hyphantria > Hyphantria cunea. The sequence goes on along the minus strand of PKRV01000458.1, from coordinate 817,722 downwards.
CACACTCCAAAAGAGAGTTGATCGTTCGAATAGCCTATTATCACTTTCAGCGATGCGCATTTAATGTCATCTAAAGGCTCTCTTTATTATTATTAAATAGGAAAAAACCCCGTAGCTATGTCTGCCGAATATGGAGGCTGGGGTAGGTATTATTACAGTATATTTATTTATTTAAAACTTTATGCACTTTTGTACAATGGCGGACTTAATGCTCAAGGCATTCTCTTCCAGTCAACCTTGGGGTGGTGTAGAAATCTTGTAAGGTAGGTGGTGCACAGAGGTTTCCGTATGAAACAAACTGCAAACAGTACACAAAAGAATGAAAGAAATACTTAAATATACATAAACACAAATAGGATACCTATGGCTTAGATACAAACATAAATATATACATATATAAATATACATACACACAACTATATTAGTACACTAATAAAACTTGAATATATACCAAATTAAAAAACGCAATCACTCTGTTCATAAACTATTTCTAACCTTAGTGATTGCCAGAGACAAAGTAAAGTACTTATATACATCTACGAAAATTTTAATTCGTAATTCAGTAAAAATAACAACCAAAAAAATTACAAGCGTCTCCAAACTAAAAAAATAAAAACAAAAATTTAAACACAATTGCTATTTAGCTGGCATTAAATTAGCATATGCATTAGATGATATTACATTAGATCCAAACAACAATTTGTTTCCATATAAAACTTAAAAACAAAAATCTAATGCACACTTACAATATACAATAAATTATAATGTAAGTTACACATATATATACATCCTAAATATTATAATCAGTTTTCATGACAATAAACTTATAGCAAAGGTTCTTTCTTTATTTCACATTTAATTGAATTGGTAGTAATTTAACAAAATGGTTTTTAATGATATTTGTTTGAAAGCGTGTAGTTTGAGCCTTGAGGGCAAATAATACAGTAATAATCAGCTATAGTTCAAGGTGAATAAGATGAACATTCACAATATTATAAACGTACAACATTTCTGTATACCTTTGTGGCCAAATATTACAATTTATTAGGTAAAGTTTGTTTAGGTAAAATCGACATTGCTTGAAAATCAAATATTTCGCAAATATAGCTGACTCAAGTAAATGTTAAACAATTCAATCTTCAATTGCTTGATACCATCACATTTGTAGATTGTAATCGTTAATACGAACCTATAGAAATGAATTCTAAGATCGTCTGATACATAAGAAAAAAAAACGAGTGCTCGGTGCCAGTTCTCACATAACTTTTCGACGTCACCGAAAGATACATGCACATCAGATAGCCAAGCTCTTTAAACGCTACATGGCTCGAAAATGTTAAATTAACCACGATTTAAAAAAATCACGATTCTATACATTGTTCCGACATTCCCAGAGCAAATGGGGGCCTTAATGAAGTTAGCTGAACATACAAAGAAGCTAAGGAGGTGAAGCAAAGCATTTCGTTAAAAAAAACTTGTCTCGGCTCGTTGCTGTGATTTATTGCAAGCGGCGCCCCTCAGGGTTCCTCAGTAGCGTTAAATTATTCAGCTTTTAATTCGTTATCGCCGCCACCGAGACCTTACTACGGCTCTACACTATTTACACCTGAATATAATTCATGTTATCCGGTGTGGGGCTTCGATATACTTTAAAATATTATTCTTAGATGTTGGGTTGGTTGATTAAAATGTGTGTAATATTGTATTTTGATAAGTTGAATGGTTTTGTTGTTCAACAACCAATGAATTTGATGACTGCACGGTTGGCCTAGTGGTTTGAACTTTTTCGAGAGGGTGCTCTCTGCCCGCATCGTCCGGCACCTCAGCGAGGTGGGCCCCGACCTGTCGGACGCCCAATTCGGGTTCCGAGAGGGGCGTTCGACGGTCGATGCCGTGATGCGCCTGTGGGCCGTGACCGAAGAGGCGGTTAGCTGTGGCGGCGTGGTGTTGGCGGTGTCTCTGGACATCGCCAACGCCTTTAATAGTCTGCCATTCAGCTGCATCAGGGAAGCACTCCAGTATCACGGGGTGCCAGAGTACCTGAGGCGGCTGGTGGCAGACTATCTGGAGGAGCGTACCGTCGTGTACGAGGACCGAGAGGGCGCCTTGAGACGGCGACCCATGTCGTGCAGCGTTCCGCAGGGGTCTGTCCTTGGACCACTCCTGTGGAACGTGGGGTACGACTGGGTCCTTCGCAAGCGTCTCCCCTCCGGGCTGGGCGTAATTTGTTACGCCGATGACACATTGGTCACAGCCCGGGGGGCGAACTTTCAGGAGGCGGCGTGCCTGGCCACCAGAGGAGTGTCTCTGGTGGTCGGGCGCATCGAGGCGCTGGGCTTGCGGGTGGCCCTGGACAAGACGGAGGCCCTGCTCTTTCATGGGCCCCGTCGCGGGCCGCCCCCCGGCGCCTCCATAGTGGTCAACTAGGTCCTCGTACCGGTTCGGGCCCAGATGAAGTATCTGGGCCTGATCCTCGACGGTAGGTGGCTCTTCGACGAGCACTTCCGACAGCTTGCTCCCAAGCTGGTCGACACTGCCTCCGCCCTAGGGCGACTTTTGCCCAATCTGGGTGGAGCCAGTGTGGCAACGCGCAGCCTCTTCACGGGGGTCGTCCGATCGATGGCGCTGTACGGCGCACCGGTGTGGGTGTCGGCTCTGACCGCCCAGAATAAGGCGCGCCTCTGGCGCCCTCAGAGGGTATTGGCGGTCAGAGCCATACGCGGATACCGCACGGTGTCGACCGAGGCGGCGTGCGCCTTGGCCGGTACACCCCCGTGGGATTTGGAGGCGGAAGTGCTCGCCGAAGTTTATCGACGGGTGGCTGAATTCCGGGCGGAGAGTGGCATGCGCCCTCCGCCCGAAGAGGTACGCGTGTGGCGTGAAGCCGCCCGTCAAGCCACTACGGTTCGATGGTCGTCGCGGCTGGAGGCTCCACGTGCTGGCTTCGCCACCGTGGAGGCGCTCCAGCCCGTCATCCTCGAGTGGGCAGGGCGGCAGCACGGGACCCTTTCCTTCCGACTGACGCAGGTGCTTTCCGGGCACGGTTGCTTCGGGAAGTACCTGGACTCGGTCGCGCGGAGGGAATTGAGTCCCGCCTGCCACCACTGCGACTGCAGTGAGGACTCGGCCCAACACACGCTGGCGGTGTGCCCCGCTTGGGCGCCGCAGCGTCGGGCCCTCACTGCAGTTATCGGAGGAGATCTCTCGCTGCCGGCCGTCGTACGCTCCATGGCCGGCGGCGAGAGCAGTTTTACCGCGGTCGCGACCTTCTGCGAGGAAGTCATCTCGCAGAAGGAGGCGGCGGAGAAGGCCCGGGAGGACGATCTCCACTCGGACCCGATCCGCCGCCGGCGAACCGGGCGGCGGAGGCGCGCCTACCAGCGCCTCATGCCGCCCTGAGTGTGGCCGCGGACGGGCGGGACGGGTTTTCCCCCCCATCCGCTACATAGGCCACCCGCGAGGGGGGCGACGTTACGCGTATGCCGTACGTCGCCTACCTTAAGAGTTTGAAACACAGACGACGGAGCCCGCTTCAGTAAAAACACAGCCCGCAGAACACGTAAATAAATTTAAATTTTGCGTTTCCATGTTTTCTACCAAATAAATCTGATTCATTGAATTCATGTGACTCTTGTTAATATTTATCAATAAAATTTGCTTCGCTGCCGAAATTTATAAAAAAATATATTATTATGTATATACTATACTTATTATTAACGAATAAAAAGAAAACGCATCTTTGTAAAATATAAACCTGTCAAAGTAACTCTACTCTGCTTGACGGAAAACAAGTCGAATCCATAAGCGGTGGTCACTATTCTCATTGCGAATGTAAATAATGCAGCATGATGACCCTCATTCGCGGCCTAGTAAGATTTTTTTCTCGCCCCGCCTAAAAGACCTGGTTTCGAGCTAGGAAGGAAAGTGGTAGTGACTTCCAGGTTTTAACTGATGGCGGCAAATGGTAGGGGTACTGTAGTATAGCTAATAAATAAATATCGTATCTACAGGTTGTAATTATATGCATTATCTTATAATATGGTAAACACAAAGTATACGGGAAGTGTATTGAATGAACTCCTTGAATGGGAAAAGCAATACTTTTAAATGATATTATACAACGTTATTACGACTGTTACTCACAGTAATGTCACCTCTAAAATAAAATAAGGGAACGAATAATGCTATGTGTACAAGACCGTCATAAACCACAAGACGAGAAAAAATTTTTCAACAATACAACAAATAAGTGATGACCTTGAATCAACTTAATAATATCAAACCTCTGCTCGCGGTGGTACTTCCAACATGGCCAAAGAGATTTGCACTTGGGTCCCAGAATGTGCGTTCGAAGCATAGCACCACTTTGTTTAGGTTTCCGTATCCTAGACGTTTAATGGCAGCCACCTAAAACAAGGTAAACTTTTTTTTTTAAGTCGATGTAGGAAAATAATTCCTCTCAGAATATTCTTAAAAAATACGACATTTACAGTTTCGTTATGAAAACTTTTATTGCTCTCTAAAAGAAGAAAAGCTGTTTCTTTGTGAAAATATATTTACGAAAAGATCCAATTTCAAGGTATAAAGTTACTTCATTATAATTCTTTAAACACAATAATGAAGACAGCAAAACTATAACACAGAAACGATGTTTTCTTACCTTCCAATCCGGCAATGGTGGATCAAACTTGACGAAATTTTGTTGATTTTGTCCATTGTTTGCCACGGCCACTTTCAATACGCCTAGGGGCAATGTACATAGTACCACGTCTCCTGCAAATATTCAAAACTATATCATAGCAACACAAATATACGTGACTGTACAAAATTAGTAGTAATTAGTTGAAGTGGACTTTAAGAATGCTTGTAGTTCGATCAAAACTTGGGATGCATTATAGTCCTACCAGCCATTGTCATTGTCGAGTCGACTGTCAGAATATCAAAATTTTGAAGTGGTTTTTTTTATGTACAAGCTACCAAAAAGACTCTACTATGTCTGATGGAAAGCATGAGTCGAATCCAAGAGTGGTGGTCACCATTCATTGAGGATGATGTGTGTGTTCTCTTGTTTAATTTCACAGTATAGTATTTTCAAGAAAGCTACACGCCTTAGATTACAATACCTCTTCGATATGTTAATGTTAGTAGTAATGGCCGAAATCATGGAAGACTTTAACACAATGCTTGATGGTCTTATTAGAAGTAACTGAAACAGGTATGTTGAGGTTCTAGTGGTTTATTTTCTAGGGTACACCTGGTACCTTGAACCTGGTATCGACACTTGAGATGGCATGTGATTTTTTATTTGTTTAAGTTGGAATAAACCACAAAGACAAAAATGAGTAAAATCAGGAGTATAAGTAATAGCTTGAGAAGTTGCACAATGAGAGAATGCTGGCTTGAATATACATAAGTAATAAAAGCCATAAGTCTGAATCAAGCTTATAAAAGATTTATTCCTCAAAGATACTTAAGCCGGGCCTTGATGAGATAATTTTATGTTGCGACCATATGTAATCGGAATTTGACTTGATAAATATTTTAGAATAAGTTAAACGGATAACATTTTAGAAGTTGTTAACTGGGAAATATTTTTTATTTCGTACACACAAATTACGTATCAAGAGTGTTGCAGTATAATATCTAGTCAAATGAAAGGGGGCGGAACTAATCAGTGTAAAAGCTAAGGTCGGACCCAAACAAAGCCCGCAAATACTAAATAAAGGTTTCTTTAGACCCAACACACGTGATATCTGTTTTACCAAGATTTTACCTAACAAGAAAAGCTCTCAAGGATTGAATATTTAAGTAGGATAAAAGGATTGTGGCTGAGGTAGTATTCTTTTCAAATCAACGGCTGAATAAATTACAGGAATAATATAATGTAAAATATTCATATTTAGTGTTTAATAACTTTCCTTAATGTGATCATGGCGAACATATAGCGACATAGCTCTGTTCTGTTTATTTCTATACCTATCCTATTACTTGAGAAGATTTTGTGGTGCCTAAATAAACATCATTAGATGTGGTCTTACGAATTCCACATAGAATAAACTTTCCATGTATAGAGTTCAGTTAAATGTAGTTAAATATCATCCCAATGACTTTAAAGGAAGGTTTGTGAATCTGGAATATCTTCCCCCGACCATTTCGCAATCAGATACAAATACAATCGCAATCAAAAGCTTTTATTTATTTATAAATACAAAGTTCCATCAATTAGAGTTCTTACTTTTCTCAGATTGGTAAAATATATGAATTTCGGTATTGAAAACCGCTTGGGGTTTTTTCATATTTATAATAATCTGTGTAAATCAAGAATGTAGGTTTTTTAGATATATTCTCTAAGATGTCAATTACAAACTATGTGCCTTTTCCCAAATATTCATAAGTATACGGACTGAAAGTAATGCCTGTAAATGCGATTCAGAAGATGTAATAAGCAGATGATATAGATTGAGGCTTACTTTCGTTAGTTAAAAAAAATTGTTAAAATAAATACAATTTTGTTGATGATTGCATTATTTGTGTACAGCTGCTTGATTAATTTCAAAAGTTTAACTAGGAAGATATTATGAAAAAAAGTTTTAAAAAATTTAGGACAAAACTATTTTCGTTTTTTTTAATTATTTAGGTATTTAGGTATAAAATCTTTCTTGTTCCTTAAGTAAATTGAAAGTACCAAGGATGAAGCCTTTTAACGAATATTAAACAGTGAAAATGCTTGTATCACAGTTTTGTGTTAAAGTATACCTATATTTTCTAGGCCACCCGTACAAGTCGGTATAATGGACGTATTTATATTTTAATTAAGTGAGATCATTATGAAGTGATTAATTTAATCATATTCTGGGTTTTCACTGTGTTCTCTACTATTGAGAAAACGCTCTCACATACGCTACAAGTAGTAAGATAAACTTTACCACCGCCTTTCAAACGTCTAAATGCTTCGTCTACGGTAGATCCCGCCTGTATGCAAATGTGGCGGAAAAGCCTCCGGCGATGCGAAAAGGGGCCTGCGGGAAGAAGTGGGAAGGAAGCAGGCACAGACCGCCGGGTCAACACAGGCGTGAACGTATTTTTTGCCTCGTCAAAGAAAAATTAACGCGTTAGACTTGCAAATCATTCTGTGACAAAGAAATGACAAGGAACCACGGCGATAGCCTTGTGGATTTTTCTCATAACGTCCATAACCTCGCTTTGTTTCTTTTTAACGTAAATGGTACTTCCTACTTAATATTAAGGCCACTAAAATCAGTTTTATTTTCTCTTTAGAAAGACTTTCGTAAAAGCAAAAACAATATAGATTACCGTGTCCAGAAAATACTGAAGAACGTTCGTTATGTACAATACGCAGCATATACCCGGTATATTCTGCGTATTGTAATAACTTGTATTTATGTGAAAAAAAATGCTTAATACCGGTATTAAGCATTTTTTTTACATAAATACAAAATTTACAATTTTACTTATGCTACGGATCAAATAAAATTTCATTTATGGATTAGCAGGCAAACGAGCAGACGTTTCGCCTGATGTTAAGCGATTACCGCCGCCCACAGGTCAGAGAAGTCACAAGTACGTTGCCGACCTTTGGGGAATGGGGAGAGGGGTTTGGGGATGGGGAGATGTGTTGGAAGATGGGGAGAGGGGTTTGGGAATGGGAGGAAGGGTTGGGGTGTGGGCCTGCGGTATCCTTACTCACTCTGTGAAACACAGTGCAAGCATAATTTATATTATCTAAAAGTTGAGGCTGACAGTTATAATCGCTAAACGGTTGATCTTTTTCGCCCGTTGCTGGTACAACAAAAATAAAAGCGTGTTTATTAGTATATAAATATACAGTGAAATACGTACCTTTAAATGTTTGCGGCTGACTGGGATTCCTGGTGCTGACAGCTTTCACAGTTACTCCCGGTCCCCCATACTGAATATCGGTAACAGCCGTTCCCAGTCTGATGTCCAAGCCATCAGAAAGTGCAACCGGTACGCAAGAATAGCCATTGCGAACTGAAACAATAAAATATTATTGAATATCTTTATCCAGCAGAAAAATAAACAAAGAGGCAATTTACATTGAGATAATTTTGTAGTAGTTGTTTGGAAGAGGCCTCTAGCAGTGAACTGCAATGGGCTAATAGATAACGATGATGATGATGATCATCATAATCATAATCATCATCAGCCTGTCGTTACCACTTAGTTCGATCCTCGGCTTCTCGCATCCATCTCCTGCCAGCCGTCTTACGCATATCATCACTCCACCTGGCCTGTGGACGCCCCACACTACGTTTGCCAAGACGTGGTCTCCACTAAGAACCCGTTTATCCCAACGGTTACATGGAATGATGATGGGATACATGGAATTGCCTTCACGGCTGCTAGTAAAATAACTTAATAGATCTTGCCTTAGGGGTTGATAAATTTTATTATTCACGTAGCCTAACCAATTGAACTTATGAAAAATACGTTTACAGCATCAGTTTATTTAACATTAGCACATTCACGAGAAGAAAATAATGTTTCGAAAGAAAGTACAGTAGACGGAGGCACATTACAATATAGGTAAATCCCTAATAGTTTTAAACCATTTAAGATGTTAGCTTAACCCGTTGTTAATGGTATTCTTGCTCGAACCAATTCAATTCAGTAATACAAATGTAGTGTTAACTACTGCATATTCTTTATATAGTATGAACATCAGTCTTGAACCTTTATTGATTTATTATACGATTATTTTTTTGGAAACATTTTGATTTAAAAATAATATCATTTTCTATTTCTATCTAGTGTAAGCCGAATAAATCCATTGCGAAAATAGTCATTCTTCATAATTTTACGTAATGTAAAAACTGATCTAAGATTTGGTGAAATGCTAGCTTTGAAAGGATTTGCTATTTATTGTACTATTTCTTAGATAGCGTTGAAATTGTAGCTCCATTTTTGACTTCAGGATCCGAAATCTGGAATCTTGGAACTAATAAAAAAAAACCTACCTGTGATACATAGAGTAAAAAATTGTGTCAAAAAATTGTGAATGGCGTAATTTGATATCCGCACGCGCCCCTAAGGAACTGCGTCTCAACCCATAGACAGCAAGTAACATTGTACAAATAAATTATTAAGAGTTCTTTTTATCGTCACCTTAAAACCTATTATCCATGTAAAACACTGAGTTAGAAAAAAATATTTCCCTTACCGAACATTAAAACCAACGTATAGGCCGTATTAACTAGGAGACTACATTTTGTTACTTCCAAAGAACTCCTTTTAGTTTTCACCAGGAGTGCATAACAAACATTGTAACATTTAATGTTGTTAGTACGTTTTACTGCACTAATGAAACACGAGCTTTACTACCTCCTACTTCAGATACAGACTACATTTTGTTAACCATTAGTATCTTGAAAAATTATAACTTTAAAACAAATATTTATATCATGTCACAATTAATTAAGAGTAGGTATATACTTTTGGAACTATAAGGATAATGAAGGTATTATATGAATAAAGTTTACTAAGTTTAATTGCAAATGAGTTATTTGCGTCTACTACTTGATGATTAAACATGTCAGGACCAAACTCCCATATTATATTTCAATAATAGACTGATGAGAGGAAATTGCTTAATTCTTTTAGTTGTATATCATAATCACCATGTCTTCGATCGATCAAAGGGGGATTTTAATGCAAATTTCGTAAAAGTCGTCTTGCTTGTTTGCCGACAAAAAGATAATTTTCACAAAACCATTTTATTAAACCACTTAAGTTATATAAAAAAGGGAAAAATTGTAAAGCTAAATAGCTGCGCCCCGTTATGCTTTGCTGTGGCATGTTGTGATTGCATCGAAAAGAAATGAAGAATAAAATTGAAACATAAATATTTGAAGCGCCTTACATTTTAAATTTTAGCTCAATCAGTGCAAAACTTTTCGATCTTTCCAACTTCACACCTTCATATTTATAGGTTATTGTAATCTGTATAAATATTTCGTTTGGTCATAAATATTAGCTGCTACTATCTCTACAATGCAATGCTTGTATTAGTCACATCAAGTTGATCTATGTCAGCGGCGTGATTCTCGATCACGAGGCGCTAGCAGTCAATGTGATTTATTAGCTGAACAAACATCCCAACCAGACTCTGCCTCAAACAACGTTACCATAGTTTTTGTAAGCTTGTACGGTTATATAAACGGAATTGACAGCAATTTATTTTGTGAAGGGGTTATTTAAGACGGAAAAACACAAAGGTAGGCTCTGATGAAATAAAAACGTCACAAAAAAAACTTTCTTCACACTATAAATCACAGAAAAATAATCGGATGACAAGAAAGATCATGAAAATTACCGAAGATCCTACTTAAAAAAATACTTTTGCATAATATAACAAACAAAGAGAAGGAGAAGTTGATACAAACCTTGTGCCAACTCGTATGACCACTGTGGTACAGACTTTTCTCAAAAGAGGCCTACGTCCACCAGAGGACTATTACAAAATGTGGATGACTTATTTGAAGGATTATATAACTTCAAAATTCCTAACAAACAATATCAATTTAAAACGCTTTAAATGATGAGTGACAAGTGCTGAACATTCCGCAATAAGCTATTAGATTAATATAATTATTTTATTTATAATCCACAGATAATAATAAAATAGTGCACCAGAAATCATAAAATACCAATATTTACATTGAGATACATACAGATTACTATTAATTACAAATAAAGTTTAAAACACAACATTATATTTTGTTTTGATACGATTTATGACATACTAGCTGTTGCCCGCGGCTCCGTCCGCGTATATGTCGGTAATGGCGACAAAAAGTAGCCTATGTGCTATTATCATATATAAGCTGTATTATTGTAAAGTTTCATTACGATTCATTTACACGCATGGATATGCTTTTACGTGGAAGAGTATCAAACATTCATCCATACTTACAAATTTTCAGGTTTTTTTTATATCTTTATTTATTTAGAGGTTTTTATTATAAAATAATATGTTAGCCCCATCGTGGCTTATTCTTCGATACTAACTAACTTTTGGAGTCATTCATTTGGAGGAAGTCATTGTTGTGCAAAAATCTCAAATAGGTCTAAGGCCGCATTTGTATTAGGATTACTTAAGATGGAAATGAAAAGTCCTACATCGTAAGCATTAAAATTATATTTGCACATCAACAAGTTCCTTTGGTATCGATACTTAGCGCAATCAACTGGCAAGTGTTGAACATCATCAAAGACTCCGCAAGTTTCACAATTTGGCGTATCAACTTTTTTCATAAGATGTGCAAACTTTGCAGATGGATAGTGGCCTGAACGCAGTCTGTGTGCTATAACAATTTCCTTTCTATTTATCTCACTATTAAGAAACCATGGTATCCTAGCAGGCTGATGTTGAATGGTTTTATACCAGATGCCTTTTTCCTTAATTCTCTCATCAAAATATTTATTAAAATGACTGTAACGTAGATGTTTGATGTTGCTTAAGTATTCAGAGTGCGATATTTTAATCGCATAGTTGATTCCATCTGTATATGCTAGCTTGGCTAACAAATCAGCCTGCTCGTTACCCCGGAGACCAACATGAGAAGGCACCCATTGCAATCTCAAACACTTACCAGATGAATTGAATTCATATATTTGCTTTAGCACTACATACGCAATCGGTGCACCTCTAATACCAGAGGCGCATCGAGTAATATGATGCAAAGCGCTTTTACTGTCAGTTAAGATAGCTATTTTGTCGCTATTTAGGGAACAAGTTTCGCTCAGAACCTTTGAGATTGTAATAAGCTCCAGTGTCATAATGGATACACAAGAATCAACTTTGAACGTGGCCGATGTTCCGTGACATGCATCGAAATACGCGGCCCCACACCCATTATCATTTTTTGAACCATCAGTAAAAATTAAATGCCATCCATCATATTTTTCTTGAAGTTCTCTGGTTACTTCATATTTCATAATTGCCATATTTAGGTGTCTTTTAGCTAAATCCATACATTTAAAGAGAACATTTCCAAAGGACTGGATGAGTGTATGTCATAAAATTCACACACTTCAACTACAAAATAAATAATTTAAAAAAACATTAAGCGATTACCGCTGTCCATGGACACCCACAACACCAGAGGTGTCACGAGTGCGTTGACAGCCTTTGGGGGATGGGGATGGGGATTGGGGGAAAGGGTTGGGATATGGGTCTCCGGTAGACTTACTCACTCGGTGAAACACAGCGCAAGCGCTGTCTCACACCGGTTTCCTGGGAGGCCGTGGTGTCACTCCGGTCGAGCGTCGTTATCCCACGGTTTGAAATTTTATTATTAGGGTATTATTATATTAACACATTTTCGTGTATAACACAAGCGTTACAACACACTTACAACACACACTGTGTTATACACTATAACTTAAGTTTACTATTTATATTTTCACGTAAATGGTGCATTTAATACTAATATCGATACTTTGTCATTGGAATGAAGTATCCACATTGATTAAACTCACGAAACAAAGAAGTTACAATTCATTCTGAATGCATTCTACACAACTTTGCGAGTATCGCAATAACGTCTGTGCGACTTTGTGAAATATCATAAACATACGGTACCTAACGCGGCGAGTTAAATGGCAAAAGTTCAGCGTTCTGCAACGTTCTGCTTGTGAGTAAAACTGTGGAATCTTGCATGACGCCGCCCCAGTGTCGCTTATCGTGTTAGGTTGTTGAATAAAAAAGCCGATAAGGGTAACCAAAACCTTTCGATTAATGGTAGAGATGCAGAAGGCATTTAGTATAATAGCCTAGCTGTATAACAGAAGTGTTTGTGGTGTATATGCTTCGAAATACTTAGGCAAAAACCTGCTTGCTAAGGAGAAACCTATATCAGCAGTGGACTGCTAAAGGTTGTTGATATGATGATGATGGCAGTACCCACAGACATTAAGAGTTAGGGGAATGTTGTCAGTATTAGTGTGGTATTCTTTTACGATTCATTCATGTATTTGCAATGAGTATAGTGACCACTACTCTTGGATTTTGCTCATAATTTCTATCAGGCAGAGTAGAGCAACTTTGGCAGGCTTACACATATACGTATAAAAATTAAACTTTAAAAAAAAATTAAAACCTCATTATAAATTTGGGTCGTTCTGCTAGCCTGTACTCCAAGGGTTAAGCCAATGATGATTACTTCTTTTAAAATTTTAAATAGAGCTAATTCTCACTAAAAATACTTCATTTTAATAAGATAAATTTTATTTTATTAAAATGAAGTACTTTTAATTCTTAATTAAAAGAACTTCATTCTAATAAAATAAAATCCAGCATTGCTATAAAGATGGGTAAATATTTCGTTTTACGGCTTGAGGTTAACCCAGGAGAGACAAAATAAATGTGACGTGACCTTGGTAGAAATTAAATTATAATTCACTACACGCCGTAACGACTAAAGATAAGTTAGCTTTATGTAATACTGTACTGCGTTAAATTTACGATTGCCGATTTTAATTCAGGAATTGGCCCATTATCACGACGCTTGGAAAAATACACAGCAATTCGTTGCTTTAATAACATTAAATTAAACGTAATTTGAATAATTTTACGTGGCGGTGAACACAAATAGCTGCAATTAAAGGTACGCGTATTTTATATTTCGTGAGTTGTGCCAAACTGAAAACAAAGGACGGCGGAAACGCTTAGTGAGCACGATCACCGAGCACAAGTTATTTATATATCTTTAATTTCTAACGTGATGTGGATTGTGTAAAAACCATAGAGCATCACATACCAGCGGACCGGAGGCGAGTCACCATAGCTTATTTTCGAGGTACAATACACTCCGTAATTTTTTAAGGGATTTAACCTTCACACAAAAATATTTTAGACTCACATATTAAAACAATCGCCTATCACTAAGAGTTCACACAAAAAGCAAAACAAAAATGTCATAATTTCACACAAAATTACATTCTGTATCATAACAGTGCAGGCATAGGACCGTGTGGACTTAAAGAGGGGAACGCTTGGGTGTGGCTACACCCTAACATGTTGCTCTATGTGCAAAATTATTACGGAGAAGCAAAGAAAAATTAGTTCATTACTATCTTTTTTACTTGCAGCTATTATATTGCTTAAGTTAATTATTGGTGATACGACTTCTGGTGAATAATTAATTAACAACCTGAATTCACAACACAAAAGTTTTTAAATACAGTCCTCCAACCGATGGCTGATTATACACAATAAATAATTTAATTCAATGTTTGAATTCTAAATTTTTTTTATTACTTATGAGCGTCAGAAATGTAATCATAAGTGAATATTTATTTGAGTTTTATTGACCTCAATATTTACATTATATTATATTAGTCAAAAAAATTTATTAGTATTATTGGTGGAAGGTTCTGTTACGGTTAGTTTGATTACAAAAAAATCTCGTGATCCAATAATGTAATAATTAAATTTTATTAAATGTACTACAAAAGATACACAGTAAATTTATATCATTTTTTAAAATTTAGTATGGTTTTTGTGTAACAGTACTACATTGATCAAAGTTATGATAAAGACTTTATACTTGTACATATCTCTTTTTTTAAACCACAAACTAAAAGCACTAGCCACCAAAAAAAGAGTTGCGAATTAAGTTTGAAAGTAATAGAAACGACGGTTTAAAATGAAATGTCGGGTAAACATTTATTTTCAGTGTATAATTTGTCCATTATTGTGACTTTATGACTGCGACTGCGACAAAATCCAGCGATTTGTCACTTAATAACAGGCGGCCTGTTTTACGGGGCTCCCGTACTCTGCCGATAATAAATTTTGTTTTCACAAAAACGTATTAGGTCTAAAAATTTATTATAAGACTTTATAGACGACTTTATCAAATGGAATTACACTGGAATACCAACGGGTCAAATCGTAAAGTCTTTAGAAGACTCGGATTTTTAATAGGAGTTGGCATTTAGTCTTTCAACTTTATGAAACCACGTTACCTACGTTTCCACGTTGGGTTTTTCATGATGCATTAACGATTAATATAATAATATATGTAGTAGGACCTCCGTGATTCAGGGTAACGTAAAGCAGTCGGTCCCGATTGTTATCATAGGATAATAGTCGTGAAGCTTAGTTGGAGGCCTTTGGGCGCCTAAAAAACATCCAACGGCAAGATTGCTTAGGTGGCCACAATGTTATCTTGCCAGTTCCCAACCCGCACTGGGCCTCTCCCTTGAGGACACCCAAGTCCAGCAGTGGGATATTATGTGTTGTTGATGATGATGTGTAGTAATATGTAGAAAAATTCGTGCAAACATTGTTCATTGACTCTTTCTTTAAGTAAAATTACATTGAATAATTTATATAAAATGCGATGCATAAATTAGCATTTTTTAATACCAAGAAAACCGAAATGCCAAAGTCATGTTTCAATGTCATATTCCATTTGAGTGAGGCCCGTGCCGTGCATTATCGACAAGAGGCCTGAAATGTAATTTCGCAATGAATAGTCCTGACAACAGCCATGTTAATTAAGACCTTAAAAAGATAAGTACAATACAATATAACATGCGACATTAAGAAATTTAATTTATGTAAAATAAAAGCAAACGAGATGTAATAGATACCATAAGATGAGCTGACTCCACTCAACTTTAAAAAAGAAATAAATCGTAAATAAAATATAATTAGTGTATATACGTTAGGCTAATCGAGCGTTTGACGAGGGTCGACTGAGGTCGTAGCGTGGCTGCACACTCCCGGCTGCCGAGCGCCGGAAAGGTTCTACAACTCAAGTCATTATTCGGACAGACGCGTTCCGTCGCCTTTTAGCCCTTTGACGTGGAAAGACCCTATTAGCATTGAGCGGCTTGTTGATCTGGACTGTTAATTACTGACCTCTATTTACCTTTTAATAAAACTGTCTACGCGTGACGATTGACTTTCGAGGTGGAGAAAACGAAAAGAATTATAAAATCGTCAAAGTAATTTTTGAAGTTATACTTTTTTGGCGCGTTAGGGAAAAATTATGGGAGTAAATTTTTACGATGCGCGCGCATACTGTTACGAAAAACCGACACCCTGAAGATAGCTATAGTCAATATTTTAGTTTTCAAAATTTTATCTTGGTAAGCCAGAGAAGTATAACTTCTAACGCGTGTACAGAAGTACACACACACTTTTTTGACAATAAAACGCAGCTTTTTGTGATATAATTTAAGGTAAATTTAATTAACAAAAAATCTGAGTCGAAAATTTTCAAATGAAGAATGAGGACGATTCGCGACAAGAATAAAACCCGAAATCAAGGCAGCGGAATCGACGAATAAAACTGTTGATTACGTCCCGTGCAAAGTTACGCTCCGTCGATCGGAATTTTATTTACTTGCTCGTTCAAAAAACAAATATGATGGCTTTTAATTTATGAGCGTGTCTGACGTGCTCCTGATGTTACAGTAATATATATGAACGTCCCAATATATATCTATATTTGTCTTAAACTCGATATTAAATTTTATAGAAACCCTAGTTGACACGGCAAACAATATCTTGCCATAAAAATAAAAAAAAATATTTAAGGATGGGTCACCCTTATCATTTAAGGGTATGAAATAAAGATGTTAGCCGACTCTCAGACTTACCCGATATGCTCACAAAATTTCATAAAAATCGGTCCAGCCGTTTCGGAGGAAACAAAGACCGCGATACGAGAATTTTATATATTAGATTTTATTTACTCCGTTATTACGTAGTGCAAGCTAAGTAAAGTACTAAATCCTGTCAAATCAAGCGTAATTATTGCCTTTAACAGTATTGGTATTTAGCAGGGTTTCGTCTGATAAGGGAGGGAGGTGTAATGATCTTGGTTTTCTGTACTAGATTTTAACAAAGTATTCATTTTTTAAATATTAACTGTCAAAGTGTGAAATATCGATTACGATTTGCACTGAAAAATAAAAACTCGTACTTTTCTAAAAAAATACTTAATTTTCAATTAAAATACTTATTCTTATTATCTACATATTATTGCCATCTAAGCAGAAGTTCATTTATGTCCTAGCGATAGAAGTCTGGAGATATAGATTAGACAAACTGTGTAAAAGCATTTTGAACTGCCTCTTAGGAAGAAAATGTTTTACCGTGCAGAAAATTATCTAAATCCTGAAAAAATGGTAATCCGTTGGAGGAAGATCTGGCAAGTACGGAGGGAGCGTTACAACGGTTTCTCGTGCAGTGTGGTCTTTCGTTATCATGAAGAAATAATGGTTTGAAGTATCTATCTTTCCTGGCTAAGGTGAAAAAAAACCTTT
Source organism: Hyphantria cunea (assembly GCA_003709505.1). Taxonomy (NCBI): domain Eukaryota; kingdom Metazoa; phylum Arthropoda; class Insecta; order Lepidoptera; family Erebidae; genus Hyphantria; species Hyphantria cunea. The sequence goes on along the minus strand of PKRV01000458.1, from coordinate 800,397 downwards.
GAGAGTCATAAATCGAATGTTATATATTTTAAAAAAATAAGAGTAGTGTATGTGTCTATTAAGTCACATCACTTCGTAACGCATTCATTCGAAAATCCACAACATGTATTGTCAATTCAAAAAATGTATATACACTATAAAACGGCAATTTCATACTTTAATTCCTATTAATAACTACATGAAAGTATCAGAGTTTTAAATATGACAGGAAGGTAGTGTAAAACTTATAACATTAAGGAACAATCTCTTTTTTGCTCGTCTTCTATCTTGTGAAGGCAATGTCATGATTCAGATCATAATATTTATTAGGAATACACACACACAACTTTTTTCTTTTATGAAGTTCATTTATGAAGCATTTTAATTTGAACGCTACATTTCTTACATATCTGAAAAAATACTGAGGCTTTTTTTGACAAGGTATCAAGAACAATCGATTAAGTACTTCAGTTGTTTAAGTAATTGTAGTGTACATTTCTCTTTAAGTAGATCATTCATGCGCTCACCTTTCGTTCCTGGATTGCTATACGCTGATGATTTTATTCAACATGACACAACTTTACAGATTTCTGATAGTAAGAGCACCGCGGACATATATCTTGAAGCCGCTTAGCATATAAAGTGACTGCCCTCTCATAACGTTTAATGACTCGACTTATTGGACACAACGTGAACGAAAGGAGGAATGTGATTTTAATATTGTGTTGTTTTGTTGTCGACACTATCTTTTAATGAATGTTTTAAGACTGACATACTAATATAACTACCTGTTTCTTTCCAATATTAATAGTATAGCAATAGTTATGGTAGTAATAATAAAATCCGGGTGATGAAGGATTAACGAAACAGAGTGTCACCGCCCTTAATTATCGTGGGGTGTCGTAAGAGGCAGCTAGCACCCTACACAGAACAACAGGTTTTTACTACAAATACGGAATTTATTAACTTGGTTTCCAAGTGAACAATAGAATAACGTTCCAACAGTCCAGAAAAACTATAATATTTTATTTTAGGTTAGATTTTGGGACTTACATTTTCCTTTTTAAATTAAAAACTTTTACTAGATAGGTGAATTATGTAGGATTTAAAACAAAAAGCTACCGAGTAGTGAAATAGCTAAGCACAGAAAATAAAATAAATGAAAAATTTTCCAACCTAATTAAAAGTAACGAATGGACATTCGCGTAGGTAAATGGGTAGCAACTAGGCAATTACCGATGTATCTCAATCGGATAATCGAATCCGGTACAATTAACACTGCAGACTCAACATTGTTTACATAATCAGTTCATCCTTCACTTGACTATAAATTAATTAAGTACTACTTCCAAGGAGCGTTTATAATGCAATATATTGTTATACCACAGATTAAATAACAATGCTATAAACTCTGTATACATAAAGCAAATCTTATATAATAAATAAAACACTAGTCTGAAGGTTTTACAGACCTAAATAACCCATTGTTAAGTCCTACATCAGTTGTGCAGTATTACTATTCCAACTAAGTTATTTAATAATATGCAATCATCATCATCATCAGCCTAGCGCAGTCCACTGCTAGACATAGGTCTCTTTAATTGCAATAGTAAATCATGATTAACTGTAAAGTCATACAACCTAAGAAGTCTCGTCCTAGAAATTATATCTTTATTCTAACTATCACTAAGACTAGGACTTCAAAACCAGTTATAAAATAGAATATATTTTGTTGTAATAGCTTCCACTCCACATCTTACCGCTTACTTGTGGATTCATGACGTGCGAAAGGATGGTCGATGGAATTAAAAAGATGCCGAAATAAGATCTTCGCATCGCCTCGAACGTCTCCATCGTCTGACGAATGTCATGAAAGACAAAAAAGGTTTTTGCCTTGTAAATCAGCGCGTCAGTTAGATGTCAGGATCGGGCGACTGCACAATGCAAAGCGAAGATCAGAATGTTTGTACAAATACACTGTTGTAATACAAGATTTACAAAAAGGGTATCATTTACATGTCACATCCTATGCAAGTATTACAACTATCGCTTTTACTACAGTGTTCATACAAAGAATATTTTCACATTCTTGAAAAGTATCTCTCAATAATACTTGATTATTTCTCGATTTTTTAATATAAAGTTTAAGAAGAACTTTCTTTATAAATTTTTTTTAACATATTCTACTGAACATAACACACATAACATTGTAATTTAATATGTAGCGCATTTGATTACAAAACTTGTACGACATTAAACGTTAGCAGACAACGCATTTCAATATAGAGAATCTTGGCAAATATTTGCAACTCAAGGGGTAAGGGATGCTAGCGTACAAAAGCTAACAAGGAAGACGCGATTATTACTTACTAATACTTTGGAGAACAAATATAATATCTTACATTTAGCACACATTGTTTTACGAAGTAAAGAAGAAGAGTTTGCCCTGTTTGTTAATTTATACCCGACAAATACAAACATTTAGAAAAGCCCCTCAAATATGGTTGAATTAACAGTATCTTTACGAAAAGCAATTAATTTTAACACACAAAATAGGCTTAGAATACTTATAAAATATATCTACAGCGTTTTTATTTCGGTTCGGTGGTAAGGTAAAGTTAATATTATGTGTGCAATTGTATAAACTTGAGTTACTATATATCGTTCAATCCGTTTACACATAATAATATGAGGATAAATAATACTTTAAGTCTACTCGACAGTAGATTTGAAATAAGGATGAAATGTTTTTCAATAGCCTCATAGTACTTTCCCATTGGTTCCCGTAATGATTAAGCAAATTTGTGTAAGCTGAATAGATGTAGCACTTCACCCAAAAATATATTGAAAGTCGGCGTCTCTAGGAGCATTTCCATTACATTAGGCAACTACCTAATCTCACTAAGCAGCTTTTTCACTTCACATTAATTTGGTTAGTTAATACTTGAAAAGAAAAAAGGCTTTAAATATGATTAGATTGATGTATTATGTAAACTATATATTTATGTAAACTGTTATATCTGTTGTACAATAAAGTGTATTCTATCTTCTATCTATCTATCTTAGATGACATTCACCGCAAATTTTTGTTTTTCACTAATAGGTGAGTTCATTATCTGTTTGAGTACTTGCGGTTAAACGAATCATATATTTGTCCATCCAAGTAGGCATTGTGTCATTGAACCGTTATGAAAACTGTGTTTGTAAAATATATATAAAACAGCGAGCTGTATGCGTAGAGTTAGATCTGCTTCAGATCGGCTTCTGATTTTGGTTTGCTATTTATTTTATATCCACATAAGATATATTATTAAGGATTTTCAAAAATAAACCACAAATTGTTTCTCTGAAAAATACAAAGTTTTGTTTTATCACACTCTTCCAAAATTACAATAATTATTGGTCAACTACAATTACACTTGTGACTCACCTGAAAAATACATAGAAACGACATTTAATGTTCACTAATATCGATTCCTCAATTATATCCTTTCGTTTATCTTTCTGCCAGTTTTTATAACAGAAATTACAGAAATAAATGTCAACATCATCCTCCATTAAATCATGCGTCATTCCGCTCTAAGCACCACAGCAACTAAAAAACGCGCAAGGCGCGGCAAATTTGAATTGATGAAATGCCATTTTATTACATCCATATACACAGATAGTGTGTTTTAGAATAAACAATACATTTAAAACAGATTGCTAACAGCGACTTAGTTCATCATTACGGCGATGGTGCTAACGGTGATAATTTAAATTATTTGGACGAAAGAATATTGTCACCGAATACCAGTCAGCACTTTGTAGTCCTCTACAGGACGGTAATACTAAACCTACTACTACACTGTTGTGTAAATCTAGTTCACCAAGCCTGCGGGAGTGTTGTATTTATGGTGCGTTTAGACGCGTGACACGTAAACGGGCTTTTTGGCTTGGGTCGAGTCGGTGTCGGTTTTCAAACACAGATCAAAGGAAGCGTTCGCGAGCGTTTGTAGCAGTGTTGCCAAACGTTCGATTCAAATCGTATTCATACGACCTTTTTGGCTCTTGTACGATGTACGATCGAATAATCGAAATCGTACGCAAAATATACGATCTTTCCAAATCACATATCCAACATCATAACGAACTAAAATAAATGAAAATAATTTGTCTTACACTTGTTAATTCAATAATTAAAAAGTAGAAGACTTGAATTGAAATACTGCCTCCGTGGCTCAGTAGTACCGTATGCGACTGCTGTTCATGAGGTCTCGGGTTCGAATCTTGGGTCGAACCAAATGTTTGTATGATCTGCAAATATTTGTTTCGGAGTTTGGATGTTTTCTATGTATAATATATATGTATTTACAAAAAAAAAGTATTTATGTATTCATATCAGTTGTCTAGTACCCATAATACAAGCTCTGCTTAATTTGGGACTAGATGGCGTTGTGTGTTAGATGTCCAAAATATTGATTTATTATAATTTAGCGATGTAAAGGGAAATATAAATTCCTGCACAATCTGATACTCGTATAAGCCAATCGATATTACACTACGTACATCTGCACTGATAATTTTCTTTCATTTTAATTTCTTTTTTTTTAGTGTTGTTTGACAAAGAGTTTCAATGTAAATACGTGTTGGTGTTTTTAGTTTCATGTGGGTTTGTTTCATTTCAAAGTACGATTGGTATCTTTTTGAGTTTAACCTGAAGAAATTATGTATGTACCTACTTTTTTTCTTTTCGTCTGCTTGACATTACTGTTTTCTCTTCAGAGTTATGGCAGAGATATCTAGAAATATGCAAAGCACGCAAAAAAACTTCTATAAAGACAAGGGGTTGCCAAAATCAGAACAGTAGAAACATTGGGTTCAAAAGTATCAGTCCGTTTTGGAGGGTTATATATATTTAAGAATTCAATTATTCATGTACGATTTCTAGCATCAATTAATAGCGATGTATTATTGTTATTGCTATAAGCAACGGAAACTGCCAAATTGTACATACATATTGACAAAAGTCAACAGGGCTTAATAATAAGTAAATAAATAAACATTTTGGACATTTAACACACAACGCCATCTAGTCCTAAACTAAGCAGAGCTTGTATTATGGGTACTAGACAACTGATATAGATACATTAATACTTTTTTTTGTAACTACATACACATTATTCATAGAAAACACCCGAAACAAATGTAATCGAACCAGAGACCTCAAGCGCAGCCGTCGCTTACGCTACTGCTGCGTCACCGAGACACTCAAATAATTTAATAAATGATGAAGGTAGAGGTGTAACCATATACAAATTCGAGATTTTAAATCTATATCTATAGAAATGACACCATAATCGCAGTTTTATTCATCTGAGTTTTAGAATATACATATTTAACTTTTCGCATCTTAAAATATGAAAATTCAGTTATAAATCTTCATGCTTAATGTTGATTTATTTTCCTTATATGATAAATACTGATTCAAAATTATAATTACGTTCCCCTTTAAAATTATTTACCTTGTTTTATTGAAATTTTATTACGTACTATTTTTTCCCTGAAATGTTGGCTAAATATGATCTTTTCTAATCTAGAGTACGGTTCTCTAAAAATAAAGTTCAACACTTGAGTGTTGTTTGCGAAAGTCTGCCAAGTCCTCAATGGCGTGTAAACATAGCATTATATGCAATAAATCAGAGGGCTTATCGTTTTACGCGACCGAAGCGTCCCCGTCCTAGCATTGTGGTGCAGTCCGTGAAATATGAAAGTGACGTTTATTTGCAATTGGTTAATAGTCTTAAATTGTGTAGCATTTCTCCATGAGTCCGTGGTATGAATCCAGCTAGTTTGTATGGGTACCGGTGTGTAAGTTTGCCTGTTACAAGAAATGATGATTACAGCGATGAAATGTTTTAATGAGCTGTAAAACAGTCACGAGTATAAATTATTACACAAAAGTACAGAACAGAATCAGTGTTAATTGAACTAAACTATTACTTAATATGTCCAGCAGTGGACTGCTAATGGTTTTGGATGATGATTATTTTCACAGTTATAACTGAGCCGTCAATTTTCTGTGTTAAAGAGGTAGTTTACTGTTCACCTATATTTTTGTAACATTTTTCAGTTATACCATTTTAAGGGTATAAACAGAGCTTTACATATATATATATATATATATATATATATATATGTAAAGCTCTGTTTATAAATCATGCCTTTAAAGTATTAAGTCTTAGAGCAAACATAATCTAAAGTATAGAATAGAAGCCATTACAAAGTTATAATATTATTAAATACATTTTGTTAGATGAAAACAAAAACCCATTTTTGATACTAACCTAGATAAACATTGATAATCAACAGAGCGATCGTTATAGAACTTAAAGTTAAATACCAATCCACCAAGTGGCCAGTGATCCAGAACAAGTTACTTGCAAAGGCTTGTCAAGATGCTGATTGACAGCCGTCTACCGATTAGATATGCCCCGCTATCTTTGACCGGTTGGTCAGGGCCCCGGTTTTGTATGTAAATGCATATGTCAATAAACAGACATACGAGAAGTTTTTCACTACCACGGTTGCTCAAATTTATCGGTTTTGAATAGATATATGGAAAACGCAATACTCGTTTTCAAGTCTGGCTGCAATAAATGAGGATTTTCTATTTTGCATCGGCTTCCACCGACCTTTTAATACATAAAAAATATTATGTTGAATCTAATTAGGTAGTAGTATACATACAAAGAACAAGAATTAATTTTCAAACTTTAACTACTGAAATTTGTTTTTTGAAATTCGTATCAAATCATTAATACTATGCTGATAAGAAATATTGTTGAAAACATGTTACTCAGATATAGATACATAACATGGCCATCACAAATTATAATTTATGGTTTTGGCGTTAGTACCGGTCATCGAAGCAAGCTATTAATTGGCTGACGGACCAAGTTACACGTTCTCAGTATGGGCATTAGGTATGTGTAGCAGTAAAACCAGTCTGGCCCTATAGGGCTTTGCAATTATACGTAGCTAGGTGAAGAACGAAGCCCTAGGCGTCACACACCCGCCGACGATCGCAGATTAATACCGCCATGGACACAAAAGAAGCAAAATTTCTGTGAATAATAAAAGTAGGGCCCTTAAATGTTTCAAATTCTTTTATACGTTTCAAGTTTAAAACAGATTCCTACTGGTATAATATACGATATGATTAATTAATAAAACATAAATTTACTTTATAAAACAGGTATTTTAAGAAAGTTTTATAGGTGAATTAGAAATAAATGTTACAGTAAAATGTAATTGTACTGGCGTTTATGTTTATGCAATTCTACGCCAATATACTATTTGCCTAATCAAATCACAATTCAGTAAGCTTGCTGAGCTTCGAACTTAGCTTAAATTTCTCGTTTATTTAATTTTATTTGCTTAGCTATTTCACTTCTAAGTAGTTTTTTCTTTTATATCTTACATAATTTACCTTTCTAGGAAAAAATACTAATTTATAAAGGAAATTGTAAGTCACAATAATATAACTTTACATGAAGTAGCTAGTGTGTGTAACTGTAAAGGTATTTAAGCACCGCATCGCTTGTGGCGCTCGCTAACTTAAATGCCCCACTTTAAGGTTTCACGAGAAGTGAAATAATCTGCCGTAAATGTATCGTCTGAAGTTATTCGCTTTGAAACTACGATTACTTACTACGATACGCAAAAAATAAATAAATTCACATCGGTATTTCTAGATATTTTCTGGATTTTATTACTTAAGGTAAAAAAAAATATTTTCCCGAAAATCTAGTTTGAAGTAGCGTAAGTAATAGTTGACATCGTAAGAAAGGCTTTTTTCTTTAAACTTACTCATAATTTTTGTTTTTATCTCTAAAGATAAACGTTTTATGAACTTTGAGAGCGTAACTACTTGTCAATTAAAATAATTGTAATAAATCTAACCGATAAGGGTTTCTTGTTAGAAGTTAATTTCTTAACTCAATCCACACAATTACTCCATGAACCGGGTAAATCAGTCGTGTAATAATTCATATTTCACAATTAGCGGCACGGTTACTACCGTTCTATACAATTAGAATAATTGCGTCGTGAATGGTCATGGACCAGAGTACAGCAGGAAAACTTTGCTGGATTAATGTTACTTGAAGTTATTAATTAAAGGCTAATTCATTACCAAATTTCTAGTATCTAAGTTGTATTAGATTATTTTTTTGCAATTACTATGATTTGTGGAAAAATGTTGATACAATTATCACACAATTTAAGCACAAGCGTGTATGTTTTCATACACGCGATTTTTTAATCGAGCATTTTTTTTTTGGGTATCGCTAAAGATAATATGTCGTGCTATGGTAGTGAACTATTTGAATCTATCGACTACAATGAGTTTCAGTTGCATGACATAACAATTCAATAAAAAAGGCACCTCAAAACTTCATATACAAATATTGTTAATTTTATCTCATGCTCTACATACGTAAATATTATTTTGATAAATTGACTAGAGTAGTTTAAAAACTGGTTCACACATATGTGTACTTATTGTGAATTGACTTTTTTATACCTCCATTGAAAGTTAATACTACACTAAAATGTGAACACTAAACTAGCCACCAAACTGGTCGCATACCTAGTACATGAAATATAGGATGATGAAAGCAATGTTCTAGAACACGTTTTGATGCAAATAAGAGCGTTTACGCTAGGCGCCTACTATGGTCATTACCGCGTTTCAATTCGCAGAGAATTGCCCGTTGCTCTAAATGGCGTAAAACGCAACTCACGGACGTACGAATATATTCATGTGCACATGAGGAATATCGTAAGTCATAGTACTATTAAATATAAACTTTATTGTACACATATAGCATTAACATTTTAAAACATTGCATACTACCATGACACTTTCAGAAGCTGTCGGGTCTCTCTAATCTGCACAGAAATTTCAAAAGTGTATCGTCGTTGTTTTAATGATGCTTGTGTGTCTCATTCCGTAAGTCATCACCTAAATCCCATTGAGTGATGATACAAGACCTAAATAACTGATCAAAGTTCCATGTTGAGATAAAAACTCACGACTGGAGACCGCTTCCGAGGTTCGAGAGTCCACTTCGAGAGCTACGCATCGAATCTTAACAACTACCTGAGCGACACTGGCCGTCCGCGTCCTCTGCTGTATGGTAGTGGTAGGCAGCGACCAGTTTATCCTGGCGTACCTAGTGTCGACGACATTTATTTTATTATTGAATACATATAATTAAAAAAAATAATATATAATAATTTCAGTTTTAACTATATAATATTTGAAGCTGTCAACCTTGAACTTAAATTTGCAAGGAGTTGATTAGCTTAAATGATGTCTATAATCGGTAGGTTTAATGGGGCGACGACGAGCATGTCGTGTTTAATTAACCAACGACTAAGCGCACATTGGTTTATCTCGAGTGGATGCGTCGTTTGGATATAGCTTCAAACTCACGTAGGAACTAAAGTACTACTAAAACATTCAAAATCCTATTTTTTAGACAATAAGAGAACCAGTTATTTAGGAATCCAATAAAGTGGATAACAGACGCTACATTGAACTAAATACAAACGTGTTTAACGTTTGTATTGACAAAAACATAAGATGAATGATGCATGACACATCATTCCATATATTTTTAATAATATAACTGTAATAAAAATAGTTAATTTACAAATAATCGATGAATGCAAACGTTCTGTTCTCTTTTTATCTCTATATTTAATATATTTATTGCTTCTATACAATCATTTGTTGAAATACTACCTACTACTACTTGTTAGAGGAAAATCATGCAGCCAAAATCTATGTTCATCCATCATGTGACAAGTGGTAGACCACAAATTTTGTGTATATCATGGGGCCTGATAAGGTGGTAAGGTGACCTATAAATAATATAAATAAATATAATAAATATTTCGGACATCTAACATACAACGCTATCTAGTTCTATACCAAGCAAAAGTTGTATTATGGTTACTAGACAACTGATGTAAATACATATATACTTTCTGTCGTAAATACATACATATTATAAATAAATCATCCAGTGCCTGAGTAATCGCGTTCAAACTTCAGAAGTTGTCGGATGGCCGTCAAGGCGTTGGCACAAATTAGCGAGTGCGCGTCGCGATAGCGATGTTTGTATAAACAGATCGGGCTCAAGTTACAAGCTGATTTATGTAGTATCTGTATTATATAAAGCTAAGTACTTAGCTTTTTGACATTTAAATTGGGTTTCCTAACTAAGTTTAAATGTACATAAAAAAAAGTCAAGTTACTGGGTTTACTTGGAAACGACAAATAGCTAACTCAAAGACACCAGTTACGACAACAGTCATCAGTGCTAGACATAAGTGTCTCCGATTGGAGAGACCTATGAGACAGACTATCCAGACATTGATTGACTAATGGTATGCAATTACACACCACTTGGTGAATACCATTATGGTGGTAATGGTGATTAACCGTTTTTCGTAATATTTATTTTTGCTTTGCATTGCTAATAGAATTATACTTAGATATATGATTTATTTTGATCCTGATTTGCGTTTCCTTTCCTATAATCCCGACAGAAATCTTTGCTTTACGAATAATTTGTTTCTCCTGTGTCCTTCCCACAACTCCAATTTTGTAAACGCCTCGTTCTATGGGCAATAAATGCTGCTATGGAATGCACTCCCACTCTCACACTCGAAATCTGTATTTCCACTAACCGTTACACATTTAAAAAGAGCGCGCACAAACACGTTCTTCAGATGGCGATATATATATACTTTTCTATATTAAATATCTGTATTTATATTTATTTGTGTATTTATTTTATATTTACAAGCATTTTTATGTCAGATAGTTTATGTAAATTACATCTATACCTGTAACAAATTACAACTGTAACCTCGATGAACCTACTTTACCAGATCTCTACACCCCCCAATGGTTGGCTGGTAGAGAATGCCCTGGATATTAAGTTTACCGGTATACACAAGTGCGTGAAGTTTTAAATAAAAAATAAAATATCTGTGAACGAATTTATATTATATCATACCAAACACAATTACATTAGAACTTACAAATACATTAAATATTTTCTGTACTTAAATTAATCCTATCAAACTTGTTTTAGTTTAAACCACTGATTACGGTTCGAGTCGCGTGGCTGCGCATCTTTCGTTCTAATTATCAGCGCTCACCCCACTAAGCCTGAGGATGTTATATAAACTCCTGTAGTCGAGCAGCTTAAGGCCAAGAAGCAAGACCGCCCTATACAAATCCGCAAAAGCTGTCTCTTTCTCTCTAAGTTACTCTACCCGCTGCAATGTTTGATTGTATTTATCCACCCCAAATAACTCTTATAGCCTTTGCAACCCTTTTTATAAATTTACTATACTAAGTTACAACATAAAATTGCTTACGAAATGTAATTATATTTTAGATTATTCCTATTCTAGATGAGTTAAGGGTGGTTATGAATATTAACTGCAAAAGAGTTAGAACGTGTCTGGTCTGATAGGAGACCACATTAAATAAAACGAAAAATTAAAAGATCTTTCACAGATAAATTTTCTTTAATTTTCAACGAGCTCTATCATTCCTTAACATTATCGTTTAGGTATACACTCTGCAAATCTGTCTTCTTAACAAATGTCTCCTATTGTGACCCGCAGGGCCGGTTTAATCAATTGTTTACATTATTGCAACTGTGCGATTTTATCGTTCATTTACCGTTTCTCATTGTATCTGGCTGAATAAGTAGTATCGGTTTTTCCATAACAATGCACTATGTGGTTGAAAGAAAATTTATAGAGGAATAGAACCGCCAGTCCGAGATATTTGTTTAGGATTAGAAAGTTCAGCAATGCGTGCAGTTAAACGATATACAAAAGCTATGTCACCGCAAAATGTTGTTTGTTTAATTGTACACATATGATAACGTGATGTCGACCCTCAACTTTGGTATTTTAGAATTTCGCGAGAGGTTTAAAATATTATGTCAGATTATACCCATAGGGATGGAAAGTTATGTTATACACCTCGGGGATTAAGCCTAAACAATGATTAGTACAACTCTCATAATTAATCACTTCTGATTTGCCTTATAAATTTATTAAAAGTTTAAGTAGACTTTGGTGGTTACAAGTTGTACGTATACAACATTTTACATCGATACGTTTATTTATACTTTTACTCTCGTTCACAAACGAGTAAAAGACTCAGTTGTTCTTTCAACCAGGTTTACTTTAGTGAACAGGATTTCATTACAATAACATTAACTGTAGGTATTAAAAATATATTTTATATTGAACACTGGTTTACTAGTTACAGATTCTACAAGTGTACAACTAAAACATTAAGAGTTATATAGTATTTTAAAATGTTGTGTAGTAGCAGTCTTTAAATAATAAACGAAGTTGCCATTTTTCATGTGCATAATGAAGGAACCTTTACCCTTTTTTATAAAACTATCTTTAAAAGTGTACCTACTTAAGAAGTTCGACAAACGAAAATTGAAGACTGTATAACTTTTTACAAAATTAAAAATGTAATCATATTTTCGTGATTTCTTTTAAGTGTTTCCAATATTTATTTAATTATTTCAAGGTAATGAAGTGATTAATTTATAAAATAAAAAGTTCTTGTATAATAAACATTCAGGACTTTCTAAGGGAAGAAAAAGCTATAGCGATTTAATACTTAAGCACTTAAGCAAGTAAATGTTTAATACCTAACATCGGAGCTTCCGTTGTTATTCCATTTGACGATTGGGTGCATTACAAATAGTTAGCGCTCGGAAAACAACTAAACTTGAGCGCTCCACCAAGTGACAAAGGAGCCTTCAAGAGCACGTACAAACCGAATCGCCGGCCACGGTACTTACCAGAATAAACAATAGAGATCAGTAGCAAGCATATAGAATTCCATCAAAAGCCTCGTTTTTGTGACCGCCAATAGTGTCTCATAGTATGGTGGTCATGTTAAATCAATTAAGGATAACATTTGAAACAGCTCCAGAGATACGCTTGTTGGTAAAACGTACTTAAGATTATTATGTGTTTAGTCCTTTCGAACTCGACGTAATTGTTTGGTCATGCTCTCAATGCGTTGGTTTTCAGATTATTATTTTTTCTGGTAAAATGTGAAGTATGTGTCAAAAATATAGTTGACTTCTTTAAGGACGAGGTTTGTAGGATGAACACAAAAGTTTATTCTCTTCTTTTATTGTTTTTTATTATCCAATATTAGTTAACTTAGGTTATATACAAACTTTATCACTCTCTCAAATATTATATTGATAATTATAAAAAGACAGAGCCGTAATACTAAATAATAAAATTTGTTTTAGGTATCTAGTAACAATTTAAGATAAAAGAAATAGAAAGAAAAATATAGTCGTGACATTGAACTAGAATAAATAAATAAATAAAATAAATAAATAAATAAATATGTTCAGACATTTTAACACACAACGCCATCTAGTCCCAAANGTTTTATAGAATTTTAAGTATGGATACATACAGACTGCCTCGGTTGATTAGCCAGCGTATGCGACTGGCGATCAGGTAGTTTCGGGCTAAAATCCCGACCGGGCCAAAAGTGTAATTTAAAAAGGTTTTTCTTTAAAGAAATTCTTATTAACAGCCTGGAATATGAAAGCTTAGCAGTGTTACACAAACACCTCGGAGCGCACGTTAAGCAATCGGTTCCAGTTGTCGTAAACATCTATTGTAATCGTTATTGGGAAGTCAGTGCCTTCAAATAAACTGACAACTAATTCAAACTTCGAATTCAGTTTGCCCTCAGGGTTGCGGAGGTCCGAAGTCAATCGCTCCGTAGTAAAACTGATATTCCGGTAAAACCGGCTAACTAGTAGCCGACTCTAAATGATTTTGAAAATAATAAAGGCTAGGAAGATTACTTACAACCGGCTAAAGTCGAAAATTACAATTTAAAATATTATTTCATTCGACTTTCGTTTGATAAGTAACAATATTCACAGCTGACGAACACATACTAAATTTTAATCTCGAAAAATCATTTGCATACTATTTGGATTTCTAGATAACCACTAGGTCCACTAATCGTAAATTGGCATAATAAATTCAAACACCATAAATCAGTGCGCAGGCGTGCCAACTTGTTTTCTTTTAAATTCTCTTATTACTTATTTTATTTAGTTCTTCATTTTTTTAGGCAATTAATAAGGCGTTTATTAACTTTTTATACTTTAGAAAAACAAGAAACAACTTTAAAAAAATCTAAAACCTGTATGCCCGATAACTGGTTTGGTGACTACAGCTGTAAATAAGTAAAGATGTATTATTCTAGACAAATTAATTAACGTCAAGAATCATGCTCTTTGTGGCTCTAACTAATCTCCATAATTTTAGAATATTTGACTAAAATACATAAATAAATATTTCGAACATCTAACACACATAATAATTATTTTCACGGGGATTAACGCGACCACTTATTTAAAGTGACAACGGCCTGTGCAATAATATTGAAACGTCTAAAAAATCAGAGGTTTTAATACCATTAAGTAAGTGGTCACGTTAATTCCCGTGAAAGTAATTATTATATTATGAAACGCGAAAGTTTCATTGTTAATCTAACTCACAGCGCCATCTATCATGTGAAATAGAGATACTTTAATTCCTGAAGAAGGATATATGCTACTCTACCGCGATAAATGGCATAGACAAGGGAGCAGTCCTGGGCAAAAGCTAGTAAACAAATACTAATGAAATAATAAATTTTATTAGAACAGAAAAACAGTATACAAATTCATTTGTGTACGAAAATAACCACATTAGCTATAAACTGTGTCGTGGCTATTATCGCCCATCTCCAGCAAAGTACAGATATAAGCGTTCTAAATTCATAATAGTAGATTAGAAAATTAAGCTATGCATTACAAAAAAAAAAACTCTATAATGAGGGTGTGTGTGTGTCGGTATGTGTGTGTGTGTGTGTGTGTGTGTGTGTGTGTGTGTGTATTTATTACACGGAAACTCTACAATTTTCTTTTTAAAAGTAGTCTATAATATGCTACGAAAAACTTTGAATTTGATGGTGAGTCTTATGTATCTAATGATATTTCGCATAATTTAATTAAATATTATAAACATTTCAAAAACACCAAATGTTTTTATTATCTCCTTTCATAATATTCTTATAAATTATAATACTTAAAAAATTAGGTCTTCAAAAATGAATTAATTTACATAAAAGAGATTATTTATTATGATTATATAGTGGCACTCATGGCCCAGTTGCACTCGGTGATTAGAAACAATCAACGAGGGTAAGCAACGACGGCGCGGTCAATACCTGGATGGGTGATCGCTAGTGGCATGTTACCATGAGCGTGTCATCATCAGTGATTTGGAGGTCACGTTAAGCAGTCAGTCCCGGTTGTTATCATACGATAACAGTCGTGAAGCTTAGTTGGAGGCCTTCGGGCGGCTTAAAAACATCCAACGGCAAGATGACGTAGCCACAGCCCAGAGACCCGAGCCCAGTAGTGGGACATTATGGATTGTTGATGATGATGATTGATGGATACTGTTTTTGGTTAGTTACAAAATACATCTTCCGCATAGAGAGGTATGCCGAAAAAGGAAAAAAATCTCGGAAAAAATGTCCTTGATAATGCCAAAGGGCGAAACCGGTTAAAATTGAAGTTAACAAAAATAGTGAAATAAACTCAAGTGAGTCTAATTCTAGATGAAATGGTTTTTATTGCCTTAAATCATGTTCTATTCATGTAGTTGTTTGAAACCCAGACGGCTTAGCCAGTGTCGTGAGTCAGATTTTCAAGAACATAATTGTGTATCTACAGTGCAGTGCTCTTAAACCACTTTCATAGACAACACAGATTTTTTTTATAATTTTATTATAAGTCAAGCTTTGCGTAGTTTATGATTAGTCGTGTGCCATGTGCGAGATGTGTAAAAAAAGCAACGAGTTGTGAAAACGCGTACAGCGTCTGACAATTGGAAGGAATTCACTGATATTTATACGCATCTCAATTTCTACATCACCATGTGCAATAAGTTTTAAATAAATAAACATAACATTTTTATCTTTAATTATAAAAAATATTTTATATTTTAATCTGAGAAAAAAAGACAAGGATATTTCAAGTCATTTCTGTTATTTTTAGTATTTTATATGTGTATTTATTACAAAAATTTACGTCACATAGATATTTATACATTAACTTTTGCCCGCGGCAATGCCTGTATGTCGCATATTGCGGTAATGATTTTTCGGGTTAGCAATTCGACCTATGTTACTCACAAAAAAGTTTGTTTTTATGTTGATAAAATATTTTTCATTATCGGTTTAATAAACCCAGAGATTACCCAATACAACCTTACCAAGTTTACCTGTTTATAGCATTATTATTATTATTATTCATATTTGCGCAAGACCTTATCATTTATTTTTTTAGCAAATAATATTATGTGTTGTATATAAAGTTATATAAAATTGGTACAAGTGAGAATACAAGTAGATAACAATTATTACATTCACAACGAAATATCTTCGTTTGATAGCTAATGTTGCCGCATGCCTATGTTCTTATCGGCTTCCCCATTAATAATGGCACTTCGTCTTTTAAGGCGCGGTACCCGAGTACGCATTGTTAGACTTTGTACCACGTCGCCTATTGTGGCGTGAACAATAATTTGCAACTGAACCTCGACTAAGATGCGAAAGGATCAAATAACGGTGGTGTCCGCGGTATACGTAGCGTTAGACTCGTAATCCTTTCTCTCTAAGCTGGATTACCTGGCCTCCTTATTCCTTTGTATTAAGCTCCTTTAGTTTGGTTAACACAATCCTGGTACGCCTAGATTTATACATCTATCCGGTGGCGTACTGGAGCTGCTGTAGACATGGACAATAAATAAATAATTTAGCCACAGCTAAAAATGTTTTTAATATAATATACATTTATATACATATTATACTAGATGACCAGATGAACTTCATAGCCGCTCAAGACTTTTTTGATTACAAACCAAAACCAACCAATGGGCCTAGCCATTCCGGAGTAAGATTAACGAACAACAATTTATTTATTTTTCTAATGGGGGCAAACGAGCTGACGTATCGCCTGATGGTAAGCGATTACTGCCGCCCATGTACTCCCGCAACAACAGAGGCGTTACAAGTATGTTGTCAGCCTGTGGGGTATGGGGGGAAGGGTTATTTCTTACGCCATCCGGTGGTATCACTCCTAGACTAAGGCCCCATGTCAAAAATTGATGAGTCATGTGAACCACCAGAAGACCTTTTTAGAAAGATACAGGGGCATAAAACAATTACATTCAGCATGATACCGTCACCTGTAAGCTGTCCAACTGAGTACTGGTGAACGGTTCAAGGAAGCAACCTCGATTTTTCTACCTTGTCACATGATTTTTGTACGACATTGCAGAATAATGCACGTGCACACATACACACACACACACACACAAACACACACTTTCTTTTGTAAATAAATTTGAAGCAATCAATTCATTATTATTATATCAATATCAATAATCATCTTCTGAAAAGTGTAATTAAAGGACACGGTTCAAAATTATTATGACTTATTTATAATATCAGAATTTACAGTTAATAAAAGTTCATGAAATATAGCAAAAATTTCAATATTACAGTTTTAGGCTTTTAATAGTATGTAATACTTAAAAGTAGGTGGTGCAAACTAAAATGGATCATCAAAGGTTTTTTTGCTTGCTATAGCAGCATAAATAGCAGTAAGATTCCCCATTAAATACATTTCATAAGTTATGTGCCTACTGGAAAATAAACAGCTGTGCTCTTTTTTACACAGTGGCACATTTTTATCGAATCAAGCTACGGCGGGCATTAATTGGATAACATTATGAAGTTAAATTAGAATAATTGTAAGAAAGCGTTTGCCGGACAGTTAATATTTATCGATAAAAGTTGCATTTGTACGCAAACTACTTTCATAGATCTAAAAAATACTGTAGCAAGGATCCATGAAGATTATTTTAAGACAACTTTTTTAGACAACTCTTACTCTTGGTAAGGCAATTAAATGAAAAATAATTATAACATATTAACTTACAAAGATCCACGAGAGGCTAACGATGTGCCAACGAAGTATAAAACATTAATGTTGTTGTTAAATTAAGTTTTTTCCGGAAAACTAGGGAACATTTCTATTTCCCCCGCGAACTTTGTGACAGGAACCACTATCGGCTTAATCCGCGATCTAATCCGGTGAAACATCAGCGTCGCTCATTAACAAGATTTATGAACAGAAAAGAGACGTTCAGACGACATCGTGCGCCTCGATGCGTTATTTACGACAACCAGATTGGTAAGATACAGTATCCGTGCCTTATGGTACTGTGACTTTTATAATTAAAATCTCTGGAGTAACATAAAGATCAAAATTGGTACATCTTTTTCGTTTATTTTTAAAACACAAAGGTATGAAGAAGCCCCGTGTTTTTTTAGGTATACCGAGTATTGCCTATTCAAAACTA
>PKRV01000458.1:741097-781715 GCA_003709505.1 Hyphantria cunea | reverse complement strand
TCATAGTGGGAAGGAAACACGTGTGCACGTGCGGTTTGACCGCTCGGCACAGGAAGGAATTACCGAAGCGATGAGTACGAGAATGTATGTCTTCCACTTTAAAGCGGTGACTTCTAAGGCCGGCACGTGTTGTTCTGTAGAGGAAGGGAGAGGGGGGGATCAATTGGAAGAGCTCTTCAGAACACTCACCATGGTAAAGGCGATAAAGGACTGCCAAGGAGGCGATATCTCTATGCAAGTGTAGAGGCTCAAGGGTCTCGGTGGCTTCGGGACTATCGATAATACGGATTGCTCGCCGCTGCAACCGGTCAAGAGCGTCAAACAGGTACTGTGCGGCACCTTCGCAAAGGTGAGAACAGTACTCCACGCACGAGCGAACCTGGGTCTTGTAAAGAAGACACAGATACCCGGGCGAGAAGAACCGTCTCATCCTGTTTAACACACCTAGATTCCGTGAGGCCGCTTTAGTGATACTCTCAACGTATTCGCGTGGGTTGAGGTCTCGGCAGATATCAATGCCCAGGATAGCGAGCCTATTTTGTAATGGCATTTGAGTGCACTGAAAAGTGGGAAGGGGAAGGAATGGAGACATTTTGGCTGAGAACGCGCACACCTGTGTTTTCTTGGCGTTGAACTCGACCAGATTCTTACAGCCCCATTGAAAAATGCGGCCCAGAACATGGTCAAGTTGAGCGACAAGATCTTGTCGTCTTCCTTCCTTGTTGTCCTGCCAGCTACCTCCATGCCAAATTTTATTAAAATTCCTAGGACACTTTGACTGTTTTAGCGAGAACAGGTAACAAATACTCACAAACATTCGCCTGCATTTATTGTGAAGTGTAACTGGTGACTTTTGACTACCCTTATTCTATGTTAATCTTATTTTATGTTTATAGAGTTATAAAACATAAGTGCCTTACAGGGATTCTTTCCAAGTGACGTTTATTAAATTTTTATAAAACAATTTCACTTGGTTGGTTCAATTGAGAGACCAAATACAAAAAAAATTGAAGAAAAAAAACAACTCAAATCAAAAGAAAAACATAATTATTATTTACAAAAAATGAGTCTTGTAACATTCTAATTATAACAAAAAAAACGACTTCAAGATCTGGTCGTAATTGAAATGAGACCAGACAGGAAACTCCAGTTTTGAAATAAAAAAAGAACCATAACAATCGGTTCACTCAGTTGAAAGTTCTGAAGGTAACAAACATTAAAAAAACAGTCCAATTGATAACCTCCTCCTTTTTTGAAGTCAGTTACAAATTTAGTATAGGGTGTCTTGGAAAATTATCTTGATAGATAGAGGTCGTAGTTTGTTCCAATAGTTTTGCGAGCGTATCGGCTGCGAGTTCGTGCAAGTCAGGACGGCGAAGCGTATCGGTACGCCTGTAATCCGATAATAATGAATAGAAAATAATACGAGCATCGTGGCCCACTTGAAAGTTGCCCCTAACTGGAGGCACGAGAGGTATTATCGCAGGACATAATTCGGCCGCGGCGTCACGCGCTGTCCGACCGACCTTATCGCGAAACTCGATGATTCCCGAAGGTATCGAGGAGAAACAAGTTGCATTAAACAAGAAACGAATCAAATCTATATGAGTAAATATATAAAGTAACTTTGAAAGTATTATAATTTATACTTTATTTAAAATTTCGCGTTTCAAGATATAATAATTATTGTCACGACAATTAACGCGATCACTTATTTAAAGATATCACATACCTCTGGTTTGCCTGATGTTTCGACCAGGTTGCACTGACCGTGGTCTCAGGCTGACCAGCTCAGCAGCGCCACGCCCTCCGTCGACGAATCTGCGAAGCCATCCACCCGCCCATTTTCGATATTATTGGGCAATTTATTTCGCCATGTAACGTCACATACCACACTAACAGTGTCCTTATTCCATCACCCTCAGCACTTGCAATATGTTAAGACTTCACTCAAGAACAAAGCTTACGATCTCTGTGACCCTCAAAAAGACACTCAAAAGTAAAATATCAGGATATCAAGTGAAAGGAGGACGGAAGTCACCGCAAATAAGACGCAAGAGAGTTACAGATAAGAGCGGGTCCGTGTTAAAAAAATACTCCATTCCGACAGTATATACACCAGGCATATATGTTCACAACATCGTCGGCACATCGAAGGATATATTGCCACTACAAACTCTGGTTGTTTATAAAATAGACTACAGCTGCGGATATTCATACATAGGCCAAACGAAGCGGACTATTGCTGAAAGGATCAAAGAACATATCGCAGCTGCGAAGAACTGACAAACGAGCAAATCAGCGATTGCAGAACACGCACTCGATGCAGGCAAAACCACTGTATTAAGAGTTGTACGTGAAGCGATTGAGATTAAAAAGCATAAAACTTTCAATCGGGAAGATGGTTTTAGATTATCTACAGCGTGGAATCCAGTGTTAAAACATACCACCTCGCTTTTCTGCGCAGTCGGATAAACATCAGAATAGAAACACAGCGGTTTGCTTACAGAATAAGGACACTGTTAGTGTGGTATATGACGTCGTACATGGCGAATAAATTTCTCAATGAAATCGAAGATGGGCGGGTGGATGAAGAGCCTTCTACTTCGCGGATTCGACAACGGAGACCGTGCGCCGCTGTGCTAGTCAGCCTGTGACTACGGCCAGTACAACAATTAGGCAAATCAGAGGTATGTAATACTTTCAAATAAGTGATCGCGTTAATTTCCGTGAAAATAATTACTATATTATAATTTATGGCTCATAAAAGTTATGTTATTAACCACAAAGGTTGAAGTGATATCAAATAAAAAAGAAAGCTCTACCATTCGCTATTCATAGTTCACAAGATTTTAGCGTAAGATAATGAAACATTTTTATTATTATCGATTCAAACCGTTTATTGACGATATTGATAATTTTTAACGCCTGGAATTAAATTACATAATATGAAGGATACATCTACCGGTGAGCTTGACAAAGGGGTACGCTATCCAGTTCAATAGACACACACAATTATCAGAAAGAGACTTCTTTACCAGAAATATAATAATAATAATATAAATATTTTCGGACATCGAACACACACCGCCATTTAGTCTCAAACTAAGCAGAGATTGTACTATGGGTACTAAACATCGGATAGAAATACATATATACTTTTTTGTAAATATAATACATACATATCATACTTAAAAAATACCCAAACTTCGCAACAAATATTTGCATATCATACAAAAATTTGATTCCACCCGGGAATCGAGCCCGAGACCGACGGCAACGATGCACAGCAATCGCCTACGCTACCACCGTGCCAACTAGACGGTCAAAATACAACGCAACTTTAGGATTGTTGGTCTATCTCGCCGAAGAACATTTTAGGTCCTCCATAGAACCCTTGTATTTTCGACATTCCTAATCTTCTAAGTGCTATTCTAAATTGTGACATATGCAGCTCTTGTAGGTATTTGTTCAAAAAATATTAAAATTAAGAAGGGGTCCAGCAGTGGACTGTTAAGGGCTGTCGATGATGATGTTGAT
Source organism: Hyphantria cunea (assembly GCA_003709505.1). NCBI lineage: Eukaryota > Metazoa > Arthropoda > Insecta > Lepidoptera > Erebidae > Hyphantria > Hyphantria cunea. The sequence goes on along the minus strand of PKRV01000458.1, from coordinate 778,175 downwards.
TAAAATTAAAAGTAATGTTAGTGTATTATTTCTTAAAATTTACACTTACAAAGCTGGTGAAAGAATAAATTATTCTGCATAATAAAACATAAGTATAATAAGATTGTGTCCATTAAAACTTTTCTTATTGTCTTTAAGTAATTTAGCACACTCTGTTCGTGTGTTCTTAAAATATACTGCTCTATAATGGTAGCATTTTGTTCATTTCGCACTGTCACTTAACTAACTCAAAGGGTTTTGTCCTTTTAAGTCTCCTTGTAACTTCCTTATTGTCAAGAAGCTGGATAGCTTCAACGTTCACGTGATAATGAAGTCGGCGTACATGAGCTTCAGCGTACTTCGATACAATGTCTGCGACGAATTCTACTTTAAGGTCGCGATGGAGGTCGTTCATTCGAATGTACCAAAGTGCATTAACAACACCCCTGATAACTTTATTTTGAAAACGTTATATCATCAGTGTATTGGATGCAGATATTTGGTACATCCCCTTAATAAGATACCATAAATAAAAATGTATGCATAACTTTCGATCTACTGCGCCAAATTGGTTAATTCTTTTTTATGTGTTTTTTATTCTCAGGACAAGGTTTGTATAGAAAAAAAAAGAAAGCCGTAGGTGTCATATTTTCTTAGTCCGCTTAGTCGTATAGACACACAGCCTCGCGGGAAGTTAACACGGACTTAGAAGTTTATCAGCAATTCAGAAAATGTTCACTAAAATGAATATGACGGTACGAAGTCCGCCGGGTCAGCTAGTTGTAAATAAAATATACGTCATCTTGGTTTTCTGATACATCGCAGAGGAGAGTATGTATTGGTTGTAGATCAACCAAGGCTTGAGTGGTTCTACAACTAATCGATTCCCTATATTAGGCTTCCGTCAGAAAACAACCCGGACCCCATTCCGGAACGTCCTTTGTTCCATTGTAGGACTGCCTTTGTTCTATCGTCGCGGATAAATTATTTTCTACGATCCTTCTTAGCTCCTATCTCGTTCCATTTCTCCCGTATTAGTTCCAGCCGATGCGTAACAATTACGGCCTTTATGTCTGGATGACGAGAAAATCATCCTGCTTTGCCCTACAATTTTACGCCTCAATATTCTATCTTCCCTGGTTATATTAGAAATTCCGAAATTTAAGTAAAATGTTAAGGCAATAAATCAACTGTGATAAGTAAGTGCTTTCTTCCTGTACTTACAAAAGTTTAAATAATGCTTAATAGACAAATTCTTGAAATGAAACTCACTTGTATTTTTATTACACCATTTAATTATATGAATATTTTCAAAACATAATATTAATTATTATTTATAAAATTTATGTATGATAAAATGTTCTGTATTACTAATGATCATGTTATGAAACAAAGTCATCGCGTCAGTTGTCTGTCTGTCGAAAAATTCAAAAGCTATTACTAATAGCTAAAAGATGGAGTGATTCTTGAGGAAGTTTTTTCACGTATTTCATGATTTGTTAGTTTTTTGAGTATATCGACTTATAAAAAACTATATTTAAATTAAGCCGCACATCTTCTTAAGGTAACGTAGGATGTACTATATTTTACGTAAAGAACCCGTGCAAAGCCGATACGGTTTGCTAGTTCGTAATAAACCAATAAACTTAGCCTGACTTTTCGAATATATATCATTCGTTTTATAAGGAGATCTTCTTATTAAAGGTGGGGAGGTCGCATAAAAATTTAAAAGGGTATTTTCATTAAGATGTGTCATAAAAAGCACATAAACGCAAATGATTAATATACATATCAAGGATACTGTGGGTTCATTCTAAACAAATGGCGTTTTACGACAAGATGCAAGAACAATAAACTTATAACAGACGATTGATACCCTTTAAACCTTTTTAAATTAAATTTTAACGACATGCGGGTTCATTTAAAAAGTTGTTGACTAATTAAGTTTTTTTATTGCAATAACTCGATTGTCTTACGTTCCTTGCTTTGAAGATTTACTTAATAAAATGGTGCGAATTTTCATATACTTTACACTTTCAAATATAAAAATTACTATAGCAATTCATAAACAATATACAATACGTTTTTATATTGATATTTTTATAATAAGACCCACAAAGTAGTTCTGTATTATACAGTAATTAGTAAGATAAAGAGGTGCCGGTCGCGACGCAATCAATCGGTGCCACTTTGTAATGATAACTCGTCTTGTCACACTGCGTCGCTTGCCGTTGATTGATAGAACCAACCTGTTTACCACTTAGATAATATCTATAGAGAAATTAAGACATTCCCACCGCTAATGGAAATTGTAATCCATCAAATGACCCTAAATTAAGACGCGATATCGAACGACCTACACCTCATCTTAATGACGGTAATGTTTTATAGAAACAATTAGGACAGTAACCCTTTGTGGTTGTCAAGAGGCACAAAGTGATACTTATTATATGATAAAAGTAAATGTCTGACTCGTGGACATGTCGTTGAGCTTTATTAATTGAGATAAATAGGCGGTGAGGAACTGAGGACCCAGGACGCTTACACCTAATTGCGATTTTAATAATACTTGACCTGAAGTGCCCCATTATAAGGTGTGCTTCAATAAAGATCCTTTGTGTGGTATAAATATGGGATAATCTTTTAATCCATAAGTGTATCCATGGGATTTTTTGACCATAAGTAATTACTTTTGATTAAAAGGTAAAAAAATACAGAGAATGTAATGCATATATAATAATATAGAATAATACAATCATATAAGAAATATGTTATGTGCAATCGACACTAAATAAAAAAAAATCGTGATTTTATTTCAACACTTTATCGACGTGGTAAATACACATGTACATGCAATTTCATCTTTATAGCTCAAACCGTCCAAAGGTAAGTTGAGGACGGACGGACGGACAAATAGACGGACATGACGAAACTATAAGGGTTCCGAGGCGAGAACTACGGAACCCTAAAAAACGGGCAAATGCGCTGCAAGCCGCGCCCACAGTAAAATAGGGTTCCGTAGGTAGTTCCGTGGGCTCTGTGGGCTTACGTGGGAGAGCCACGCTTCGCCATGCATGGGCCGGCTCGACCGGAGTGATACAACGGCCTCACAGAAAATCGGCGTAAAACATCGACAACGCTGTGTTTCACCGAGTGAGAGAGGATACCGGAGGCCCATAATCCAACCCTTCCCCTCATCCCCCTCCTCATCCCCATTGTGTCTCTTAATTTAATATTAAAATAAAATAACTATTAATTACTTAAAAGTCAATATTTAAAAATATATTAATATATTATTTGAAATAAAATTAAAAAAAGAAACAAAGCCAATCTTCTGAAACCATCAATAGTTTCATGAATTGTTGACATAGAGGTACTCGAAACCAATCTAACATTAAGGGCAACTAGACCACTGTTGACCAGTGTAATTCTTGTTAACTCTTCATATCACATTCGATGCAATAACTTTGCTCGACGGGAGGTCGACTATATATTAGTCTATATAATTTAACTAAATATATAAAGGATAAAACCGCAAATCATTGTAATTTTGTTAAGGTACAAACCTATAAGATAAGGATGTGTTATATCAAACGTAATAACGATATAATACATATTTCTCATCGCATTGTATGCAACGCTACAAAAAAGTGATACATAGATATCGGCTACAAGTGAACGTACTGACAGATATAATTAAATTCGCCGGCGGCACACTGTTTTAATTTGTTTTAAAACAAATCTAATCAATAAACATTCAAAACGTCAAGCACGAAAAAGCGTCGGCCATTCAAATATTGTTTCTCGAGCGAACGCCGGGGGAATTATCACGATGATAAATAAGATACAAGAGCGCTGGGACAAGGGAGCCAATCACCATACATCACCGGGAAACATCCAAATAAAACTCAGTGAAACAAAAAGGTACATGTTTTTGTGTCATGAACAGAGTGCCAAAGGAAAACAAATTGTAGCAAGGGAGAGATTGTATCATGCTAGGCGCCTTCAAAGACGTGAAAACTAATTAAGATCGGGCGCTTTTCAAAGGCGATAACTTGCAGTAGACCGACGGCCGGACGTGTTTGTGTATTGGCAATCAAAACAATTAACTTTTTGCCGTGTTTGCATTTATCTAAACACAACGGATATAGATAAGTTGTTTATTTCGTACAATGACCTGCTCACTATATTTTATCACATTTTACTCCGTTTTAAGACGTTTTCAGGATCAGGACAATGTGTTTCTTCTTTCGTTCCATATTTTTTCTACCACTCAACATCCTCTTCCACGCAGCCTTTAAATTCATTGTAAAACGGTTTTGATTTCGTTTACGGCCGGTCTGTCTATTTGAGACGAACCTTTCTCGGAAATAGTATGTGCACTTGTTATGGCTTTTATCTTTAAACATTTCTCACAATTGGATAATGTAAAACTGTACACAAAAATAGTACTTAAACTTGTAGAACTAAACAAATAACACGTTTACATTTAAACACACGAAATATATTCCATAACAAACGGAAATTACAAAAGTTTCTAACACAATAAAAATAAAAGCGCTAACTAAATGCCCGGGTGCGATCGAAGCGTGAAATAAATAAAATGGAAGCGCCTCGCAAACGAGAAAAAAGGTATAAAAATTGTGGCGTTAATTTTCCAGTGAGATTTCCCAGCAGTCTGCGGGCTAGGAGGAAGGAGCTCTGCACTGGACACATGAATTAAAATCGTTAACAATACCATCGCGATTCGGTCTTTAATGAAGTCGCGCTAGAGGCGATTTGCCACGTCGGTCGCGACGATACATCAAACTGACTTACCTTGCGTAATATATGTATTGTAATTAATATAATTAAAATAAATAATTATTCTATATACCTAATACATATTGCAGCTTTTTGCCACTTAGTCAATAATGCGTATTCGTTTTCATGATTTTGGAATTTTTTCGAGAAACATTTTAATGTTCGGATTCTCACGAAAATCTTTATTTTTTTACTACGCTAGTCTAGGATAGTTGGATAGCTTATAGATAGTTTTTTTTACGAAATAAATATTTATCCCAAAAAACAAAGACACAACAAATGTATAAACAATATGTAAATTGATCTATATGTGTAAGTTTAAGGGGCTAATATTGTCTTCGGTAGTAACTGTCATCAGGATTGGCAATTTGTCTCTTGAATATTCAATAATATAGCCAGATAATTACCTTAGTAAACAACGAGCATATCCCCCGCACCATAAAAGAGCAAAATTTCCGCTGCAAGAGGGAAAAGGCGTTATTGAAAAAGAGGCGCGCTGATATATAAATAAAATACGGGTTCAGCTATCGGCGGCTTGTTATCGCATGCCTCGATCGTGGTTATTACGCTAAAGTATCGGTTATTCGAGCGGCCGTGGGCACAGTTTGCTTTGCACAGCGCCGACGACCCGCTAGTGCCGCTACCTCGTTATAATAATGTGAACTTCGGGAATTGCGACTTCTTTGGAGTAGAAACGATAAAATATTTAACATTTTTGGGAACGCCCAATAAAACCGAGCTATTAAATAAAATTAACTCAATAAATCTAAATACAATGTTCAAGGGTTATACATTGTTTTATTCTCATTTTTTTTTCTCATGTCGTTAACAATTTCTCAGCGAAACAAAATTATAATAACTCGTACATTTATAAAGAAAAACTAATCATTTAACAATGTATGTCTGCTGCACGGTATTCTTTATTCGACACCAGAAAGAATTTCTTTTACATACATAATAATTGCAAGTTGTCTCGGGGCGTCACGATCCTGATTCATAATGACAAAGTGCGCACTGACGTGAAAATTGCTCTACGAATAACTACAGTATGCATATATAAAAGTATATATATGTGTATTCTTGTTTTCATAAATACGTACGAAGTAAGATGTAATTACTGACAGATGCTAACCTCATCCGTGAACGTTTTGTTATTTTAAATATATATCTATAACAAGCTGACCCAGTAACTTTATTTGCGTCTTTAAAAATGAATGAATTTTTATCGTTTTTGCAATAGTTTTCATTGATGCTACTATTCATCACGGCATGATGTTACATTACCTACAGTTTTTTCGATTAATGTTTTAATATTATTAAAACATTAATCGAAAAAACATAACATAACGGTATTTTTTTTTCGAACTAGCAAGTCCTGACATTTGTGCGTTCAAGTAAACAAACAAACTCTTCAGCTTTACAATATTAGTATAGATTACGGCTCTTTTTGTGTGTTTTTGTATAGCTAGATATATCCTTCTAAGTGTAATTATAAAACGAATTTCTGAATACAGCCATAAGTAGATGACAATCAACATAAAGTATGTAATTTCTATGTCATAGTGAAAATATGTCTTGGCATATTTCAAATCCAAGTGAACGATAATTATGTGTCTACTCTGTTTCCCTATTTGATATTTCTCTTTAGTTTAAAAAGATCAGGGTTTATCGCACCTACTGTCACATTGTATTTGACGTGGAGAAACATTAATATAGAAAAAAAATTGTTCCTATTTTCCTCAGAATTTTGCCAAAATTCCTATATTTTAAATACATAATTTACGAAGAAAATTTATGTCTAAGATCTCATTATTTAACTAACAGTACATTACAGTTTTATCATTTTTACAGGTCTTGTAAATGACTGAAGCACAATCATTTGATCTGTATCTAGGTTTCAATTTTATCAAGAATAGATGTAATTGTAGGCATGCATATTTTCTTGAATTTAAAATTACTTGGGATCGAATATGGAAAATAAAATTGTCATTGTAGTGTAGGTTTTACGCCATATTTGTATAAATGATTAAAAGTGTCAACATAAACACTCTTTTAACACGTTATTTTAAAACTTGAGATACAAACCTTTCATTGTCTTTAAATAACATACGTTCCTTAAAGTTTTTACACAAAAACGTTAAAGTGCTCAGACGTAATTGGATTTCGTTCCCAATACCCCACTGGCTAATTTTACGACAGTAAAATTTGCTTACATAAGCTACAGTATAAAATGGCAAATAAAATTTGTATGTGTCAAGACAGATAAACCATGGTAACGTGATGCTTGCCGAAATCTCGAAAGTAATTGATAAACTCGTCACTCAAGAGACATCCGAATTCTTTAAAAGTTGTTAAGGAAATTGGTCGTGTGTGACTTTTAAAAAAAGGTGTTTTAATTATATATAAAAATTAAATATTTACTACTTTAAATTAAAAAAAACTGATCGGAGTACAGAATGAAATCCCGATTACGAATACAAATTCTTATTATTACAAGTCTGTCAAGTTTTCTTTTTAAACTGACCTGACCTGACTGATATTATCTTGAATGAATTCGTTATTTCTATCAGTCTTTTAGTAAGGGACGAAGGCCTGCACATCGAAAATGATTTGCACTGGCAAATGCAGATAATATCAATAACAGCTTCAGCTTGAAGCCGTGATGTGGCAAATTATTGTCAATGTATTTCTCAAGATGCAGATATAAATGCGTATTATTAGTTTAAGGATATGCAAATACTGTTTTGTTTACGGTATATATTGGGGTAAACGAGTAGGCGATTCACTTGTTGGTAAATGTCTGCAGGGCTTTGTGTCTCCGCTTGAGGGTATTAGGCTAGGCTCTACTTATCAGATGGTTTTTGTAAAAGGTAACCAAGGCAGTCAACTACACAGGACAACAGCGGTGCAAAAGGAAAACTCTTTTCACTGTTACTCGGCTCCTAAAGTTGTAGCGTGATATTACATTGCCTATCGCCTTCTTCGACCAATGACTTATCTAACACTAAAAAAATGTGGAAATTGGTCTCACCATCCAAGTTGGCCAAGGACAGTATGGATGCATTTTTGTATATATTGATAGATTCATGTAAATGCAATATGCTTAGGTTCTCACCATTGATTTACGTCCAAACTAAACATGTCCAACCAATTTGCAATCTACTACTGTATTTTATAATGCAATATAACATATTCCCACCGCAATGATATTTCGTTTAACGAGATGCAATAGCAATGTGTGACCTGTACCGCCTGCGGTACTAACACTGCTGTACCACCTTTACAGTTTGCCGTCATCGACATTTCATTGATAAATATATGGTCTTAACATTAAATCTTAATAAATAAAATACAGATGAGTTAGTTACAGAATTTATAACTACAAAAAGGCATGAATGATTAATTAATTATTAGGATGTTCTATTTTTTAGTTTTCTCTATTCCGAATAATATAATAACTAATAAGACAGGTAAAAAATAAAAAACAAATAGTATTCGTTTTCTTATGTATGTATGTGTAAACTGACTAAAGAGCAAAGGCAACTACTAGTAAATAATAAAGTGGATAAATGTCTTTCCATCACATGGTTCCTTACGATATGTCTATTTTCAAGAAAAGTCTAATTCCAAAAGGAATTTATATTTGGAGAAAGACATTGTATGATCAAATCTACAAGATTTTACTGTGTGCTAATAAAATCAAACACATACTTTAGATTTAGCTCCGTCAATCTAAAAAAAAGGCTCATAAATAATGTCCAAATCAGAACACGGTACGAGATATTACAAAAAGTGATACAAAGGTGAAGCATTCGATGCCTTTTCGCAGAAAGGCAAGAAAAGAATTCAAATTTAAAAGTAAGTTTAGGATGTTCAAATATCTCTGGAATAGAATAAAACTAACACTGAACATACAGTCGACAATCAATAATAAATAATTTTGTAAGAAATAAAATTCGTGATCAAATTATATATTTCTTGCTTCTTCATGAAATAAGAGTTCGTTCAATAAAACAGTGAGTATAATTATGTTTTAGTTATACCATTCGTCAAACATAGATAAACTCTATGATCTCAAAAACGACCGCGAGCTTTGAAAATGAAGATAATTAAGAAAATAAGGTTTGATACATACTAACTGGAGCATGAAATTTAAATCAACAACAGCAAACAATTCCATGGCTATAATAGGAACGAATACTAAACTTTAGAACTCCATTAAAACGGCTACCAAACTTCCCATTCGAGGGCAAGCAGGCGCGCTCAACGCAGAAATGTATATTTTATTCATCTACAACATGCCGCGGCTCCACGATTGGTATCCGATAAAACTTCACTAAACAAAAATAAGCAACACGAATAAGTGTACCTGTCACTCGGCCGTTGTTCTTGTTCTAAAATTTGTATAAAATATTCTGAATGTCAGTATTGCTGACAATGGTTGCTGTAAAAAGGTCTCTACACAGAGTGTATTTAAATTTCAATTCACTCTCATTTAATAAACGACCAAAATTTGTTAAAAATCTAAAAATAAATAAAGATATTTTAATTAAAAGAGCGGGTGTATGTTTTTGCCTGTAATATAAATGTACTGTTTGATTGTGTGATTATGATCACTAATGAATTTTTGACCTAAATCGGTCTAACGTTTTCAACTGGTACATTTAAAACAACACCAATAAAATTAAAACTAATTTATCAATCTTATAGATATAGCGTATCTCATTAAAATTCAACCAGAGCGTAATGATATCTCTGAGATGAAAGATCAGATTAATGAAATAAAAATTACTACGGCCAATATGTTGGCTGAACAAGACAGTATGAAAAGCGAAAATGGAGAGCTTAAGAAAAGCAACAAAAATGCAGAATACAAAATGCCTCAGTTCGAAACCATCGTAACCAAACTAATGTCTACTTCAGAATCACTTAAGGATAAGCAATCTATTAATGTCTTTTGTCACGAAAAAATAATCAATGAATTACAAGAGCAAAAATATATAATGATTGGTCTTTTAGAATCAACATTACTTGAGAGTGCTGCACGGCACGCCGCCGACTTGAATGGTGTCAAAAACATCTTACAAAATACTAAATAACATATTGAAATTGTAAACAATTTTCGCCTTGGCAAACATAAATCTGGAAACAACCGTTCATTAAAAGTATGCTTTAATACTTCAGAAGAAGTGAAAATAATACTACGAAGTAAGAATAAATTACCTGATAATATTAAAATATACTCGGGCCAGACTCCTACTCAAAAACCAATCAACCAAAAACTGATCCAACGAAAAGAAGGAGGAGAAAAGGATTTTATCATAACATATATAAAAGGTAAGTCGAAAATGATATAAAAAAAAAGCCAAAAAGCTAATACCGCCATGTATACAAAAATATTCTGATAAAAAATTCACTTACCCTATTACTACAACTTCAACTTTCCTCTATGCAAACGTGAAAAGTATATGAAAACAGGGAAGGGAATTTCGATGAACTGCAATATATTATAAAATCGATAAAATATACTACTTATGTTATAGTGCTGACCGAAACATGCCTAAAATCTAGTAAAGACGCCAACTCTTACCAAATACCTAATTACACTCACTATCATAATATCACAACAGATTCTAGAGGAGGTGGTGTTTCCATTTACGTCCATGATTCACAGCCAGACTGAGAAAGCATACGTAGGAGGCGTTACTTACCTTTGGATACATCTCGAGAAACACTCATTAAGCATAGAATTTGTCTACAATCCAGGCAATACAAACATGAAAGATTTTCTTGAAATATATACATCACAACTCATAAATATAAAACTCAGTTGTATCGCGATACTCTAAAAGAGTCTGGGTATATTTTTGTTAACAACATTGATGAAATCTCTTGCACGCGTGAGACTGCTTCTACTAAAGCTACGCTCGATCACGTATGCACCAACATTAAGGACAAAAGATTTCACATAGCCATCATAAAATCAATGAAAAGAAACAATCTCCTACTGAATTCTAATAAAACAAAGTGTGTGAGATTTACTATGCCCAATGTAAAACAGCTAGGCACTAATCTAACTCTTAGTAATGACATTATAAATATTGTAGATTCAACAGTATTCTTGGGAATTATATTGGATAGTAAACAACAATGGGGAGCCCAGACAGATAACCTTGAAGGTAGACTTAGTTCGGCAGCTTATGCAGTATGGAAGGTACGGCAGCTCATTGATACGGACACAGCTAGGCTAGTTTATTTTAGCTACTTTCACAGCGTCATATCCTATGGTATACTTCTTTGGGGCAAGGCAGCTGATATTGAAACGATTTTTATTCTACAAAAACGAGAAATCCGCTCAATATACAACTTGGGTGCTGGAGTCTCTCTTCGGGGGTTGTTTAAGGATATTGGTGTTTTGACTGTTGCATCGCAGTATATATTTGCTCACTAAAATGTCATTGCTTGCGATGTCATCGTGGGGCGGGTCGTTTCTTTCCCTCTGATATTGCGAGAGAATCGATGGCTGATCCATGCGTCATACTCGTGAACGGATTTTGCATGGGTGACTGGTCGGCCTAGTCAGCGATGCTTTAGCCAATACTATTAATCCAGTCACGAATTATTTTTAACAGTAGATTTAGCAACTCAATTTAAGTATATGTGCGTGCACCTTGAATGATTTCTATGTTTAGGTTCAGACTTTTAATTTTCAATACGTTAGCTTTTAAAGCATTTTTATAAAATGAAATTCAGGTGGCTACAGCTTGCACACAGTTAACCATTCATGTAATACTAATACTATTGTACCTAAAATCTGACTTTTAAAAAGAGTGGCCATGAGTTTCTTTGCTAGTATTCTTCTCATAATGACCTACGCATTCCGGAAACTGCAAGTTATGGATTAACACAGGCAGACAGTGAATTTTGATGTTTTCACCTAATTCACCTTCACAATAGAGTACATTTGGCATCTGTTTGTGTCAATCAATGATTTTTATCTGTAGCTCAATTTAACGTTCATAGATGTCACTTAGTGTCTTATTTGAATAAATGATTTTGAATTTGAATTTGAATCTGCAATATCTGACCATAAACAGATACATTTAAGTATGAAAAAATATAAACGATTGAATATAAAAAGTCATTTAAAAACGTTAAACTTGCAGATTATCGTCCTGACATTATCACTGAACTGACTGACTGCCTAAATAACCATCTTGCCACGGGAATATTTCCTGAATTGAAGATAGCTAAAGGTACTATTCACACAATTGGAGGATTATCTGACATCAATAAACTTCATGTTTGAGCGACAGTGTGGTTTTCGACGTCAGTCTAATACCTTATCGGCTGCAATAGACTTCACGACTAAAATACAGATGAACATCGATCAGGAAAATATGGCACTTGGTTTGTTTATTGAACTCAAAAAGGCTTTTGACACCGTAAGTCACCAAATTCTTTTATATAAGCTTAAAGAAATAGGTATATCATAGGCGACATCTAGTAAGAATGGGTGAATACCAAAGCAAACCCCAAAATATCACATTTGGAATTCCCCAAGGTTCCCTGCTAGGCCCGCTATTGTTCCTAATTTACGTCAACTCCGTTCACAAACTCTCACTTCATGGTCAATTGACACTGTACGCAGATGACACTTGCCTCTTTTATTTTGGAAATTGCATCTCTCAAATGATGAATCGTACCCAAGTTAAACTTACTACTGGTCTGGTCTGGTCTGGTTCCAACAAAATCTTCTCACAGTTAATGCATTAATTAATCTAGATCAAGCTATGATATATTCCATGCCTTTTTTTTACGTGTGGAAACCCCCTCGGGCCTTCACCCCACCGGAGTTTGGGGCGGGGCGGTGTGTCGGAATCGAACCGACTAAAACCACACGGTGTGCCACTCTGCGCCTGAGACGGGAGAGATCCGGAAACTGCTTTCTTACGCCATCCGAACCAAATGTTATATTTCATGCCTAATGTAAGAAAGTCCCACCACACCCTGTCCTTAAAATCAAGAATCAAATACTTGAATTCAAACAACTCGAAAAATATCTAAGCTTAAGACTGGATTGCCAACTGGATTGGAAGACACACGTTGAATGCATTAAATTCAAACTAACTTCACTTTTGTGTTCCCAGGGTAATATTGTACATTGCTTGCCTTTCAATGTCCGCCAGCTTGTTTGCAATTCACTGGTAAAGCCACACCTTTAATACTTAATTGAAATATGGGGTAATGCAACTAAAATAAACCTAAATGCCTTACAAATAGCACAGAACAAAATCATCAATCTTTTTTAACATGATTTCTGACACCTACAACCAAAATATACAAAGACACAGAACTCATGAATCTCACAAACACATTTAATAGTTGTATACTTATAAAAAAAATACTTACCAAAACAATATATTCGCAGTTATCTTTTACAAAGATATATGAACTTAGTAACCGGAGTAGTCGTAGAGAGGACCACATTTTAGTACCTCATGTACGTACTTCTCTAGGCCAAAAAACATTGTTATATTAGGGAGTGCAATTCTTTAACAAATTACCCAAAGACATCAGGAATCCGAACTCGTTAAGTATTTTTAAAAGTAAACTCAAAAAATATGTCCTTGAAAATATCACACTCACGTAATAATATAATATAAAATTAACTGATACGATCTTGCGAAATAAAATAATACTACTGTATTCTTAACTATACCGTGACCACGAGTCCACATTCTTAGCAACTATGCGAGGGTATATTCGTATTCTCGTCTTCACTTGTAGATAATTTGAGTACCCCACATAAATTTATTTTATTTTATTAGTATCAAAATGTTAACGTAAGTGTGATCGTTAAAATTGTATATTTTTAGCTTATTGAATTGTTTATTTGAATTGTTGTGCTGTCGTGTATAGTATGTAAAATAATGTATCAAGAATCAAAACATATTATTATGTAAGTGAAATGTAAATTTCTTTTTGAGGAAAATAAATTCTTTACCCATAAAGTTTACAATAATATATCGCCTGCATGTATTCAGCCAAATACAATACCCAGTACACTAAATTATGTTTTATATTACACTCTATAAGTTTTTTATTTCAAAATCAAAGATGCAATTCAATAACGCGTTTTGCGGCCTACACATGTAGGTATGAATCCCTGCTAACTTTTTACATTGTTAAAAGTGTTATAAATTGCCAAAATCGCTTATTATTTCTGTAAATAGTAGTAGGTTGGTTTTATTGTTTATATAAATAATAATTTAATGTATAGAGTCGGTTTATGCCAAAAATAACAAAAGGTTATAATCATAATTGAGATCGCAGTTTAATAAACATATTTCGTGAATCATCACGCCAGCACTTCGCCATTGTGACAATTCAGAGTACACATGGTGCTTGAACATAATTAAAAACCGTTTTATGTTGCAAATAACTGAATATTTCATTGGAAAATTCAGTTATTAATGGAATATTGGAAGATGCACATAATGATTATAATATTAATCTACTTAATAAATTTGATATCCCGTTAATACAACTATGAATATTGGAATCCTTGAAGCCGTTGAGGCTCTAGGGTACACCCTGGAGCTTTGATACATCCAAGAAAAGTAATTATACTTACTAATGTTTACCTACTACGTTCGCTGTATAACAATGATAATATCACTTAGCACTGGTTTTTGGTATGCGTGATATGTGCCGAAGCAGCGTTCTCCCAGGGCTAACGTAGAATTTAAAATTCGTCAACATTCATCAGTTACTTATTGAGTTTCTATCGCGAATCAAATTAATCCTCAATTCTTTACATTTCAAGAACACGTTTCTCTGAATTCTGCTACAGAATACGTGTCAGTCATTCCATTAATGTGCTCGTTTCCGAAAACTGAGCCACTACTTTGAAGAAATATTTAAGGCCTCATTGACAAGATGTTCTCTCACGCGTTTTTATATATGTTTTACGTAAACCAACATCAACAATTTTTAACTCTCTCTATTATATCAATATGCACACATATGAATATATTCGATGATCACTTCAAATATTTAAGAATTTATTAGCAAATCCAGATGTGTTAATCTGATATAAAATAAAAGTTTGTCTAGCACAGACGGTGTTGAAGCGGAAGGTGGACGATGTCCGTCGTCACAATAGCACAATTAAAATGCCAACAAGTCCGGTTGCCAGCCCAATCCAATTACAGTGGACACCGATTCCAAAGAGTAATTGGAACTGAGACTATACGGGAGTCGGTGAATACATGAAAAGGATCGTGGCAGGGAAGACTACTGTCGGCAATTACTATTTAGTGAATAGAACTATAAAACCTGTAAATACGATTGGTCTCATTTACAAAACATTTACTTCCAGCATATTTAGTATTATTGCCGGGCTTAATCAAGTTCTTTAATAAGGCAAAAGCTATGTGTACTTTTCTAACTCTACATATACTAATTTTACGTGTCTGTCAGTGTACACCAAGGTTTTTATCAATGAACAGAGACGTATAAAACGTTCACAAAGTGTACTAAAACTAATGTTTGGCTCTTTTCCAAAATTTCCTTAGCAAAAAGCTTGTTTATTAGTGTAAAATATGTGACAAACAATTATTTTAAGGATATATAAAATTTATTAACTCAAAACAATATACATAAGTACTAAAACATCGAAACGCAGCCTAAGTATGCAGGATAAATCATGCTTGGTGCTGAAGGATGAACAGAAAGTGTTTTGGAAAATAAATATTACCTTCACAACTTTTACACAGTTTTCCTGTACTTTAAACTATCACGGCTTGGGAGCGACCGTCCCAAAGCAGTTGTTTGATCTACTTGCTGATCGAAAATGAAACAATGTTAAACTGTAAAACAAACTTCTTCCGGTACTTCTACTGTATTTGCTTTGCCTTACATGAACTAGACACAAAGGTATCAATAGAAACAAATATAGTCATCCACTAAATTTGATACAATTATGCAATAAAATCACATAATCAACCAATAAAATTATATTATAGCTCATTTCCTTGCTTAAGTCGAAAATATATTTCAAGTATAATATAAAGTAGTAAAATCGAAAAGATTTATGTGGTTACTCGAGTTTATAAATATGTTAAAGTTTCAGGACAAGATTTTTAATTAAGGTTACAAATGACTCAAATATGCCAAAAACGGTTTATTGTGCATTATCATCATGAGATATACACCTTATCTATATAATTACTTTAAATAATTAAAGCATACGTCCGTAATGCCGATCGGAGAATACAACGACTGAAAGCACATAAAATTCAATCGAAATGTAATCGACTATCAACAGTTTATTTTAATCTAGAGAATCGTTAATTAACAGAATCGTTTATTATCGCTATTTATTAGGAAGGGAACGAGTAACAAGTTACAGTCATTTGCGAGGCAGCAAATGAAGATACGTTAATGCGATCGCCCAGCCACAAGTCCTCAGATAAAACGAGTCGTATTTAACAAACAAGACTTCCTTGTGGCATTCATTTCATATTAAAACCAACAGGCGTTTAAATACCAACAATTTTTACAGCCTTAACATTGCGCGAGGGAAGAGTATACAAACTATAAACAAGATCAGATTAAAATGAGACTTTGAAAGAAATACGAGACATCCGCTGTATTGTAGGCGTTACTTTAAATGTATTTTCGCATTGTTGGCAATTCGTGCGAGCATACAGTGCGTAACATAAATATTGGACACAGTGAGCACGCTTCCGAATGCAATCCACGGTAAATAAATCGATGAGCGTCTTTTCAGTCGGACGGTCGGCGGTAGGACCCCGGCAGTGCCACGCAGTAAATTGTATCGAAAAAGAACGGACCAATATGGCAGCCGTATAGACCGTTACTAAGTTAGGATCGAGTGCGAAACGGGACACTAAGTGGCCTCCCATGTTTTCAATAATCCAAAAAAAACAGGATTGACGTACAAAACCAAAACGATCGAGGATTTCCCCCATCAATGAAGGCGTCAGAGGTCAGGAATATTTCCGTTGGGTCATCTACTATAAATCTATGAACTTACAGTAGTGGTATTTTACGTGGTTTGTTGTTTTTTTATTTCGATATATATTTACTTAGTACTCGCTCACCCGTGCAACTTAATTTGCGGGTTTTAAAATGTATTATTATCCTGTTGTTTGACTTTGCATGATATAAAATGAGAATTCCTCGATAGATGATATGTTAATCCAACGCTTAAACCATGTTTAATTTCAACCAGTAAGTAGGTAGTTCTTGAGATTAGCTCGGTTGATGAAACAAACTTACTCTTTAGATTTATAATTTTAGTAAAACAACTGCTTTTTACATATAGTTTTATATATCTCATTAGGTTTCGTCCCATTTTTAATGCAGCCATAAAGATATTTAACAAAAACAAGTGATTAATTTAAAAGGTTTTTTTTAAAACAAGCTTTTATTATTTGTTAATAAAAAACCTTTAAGCCCTTTCATTTATTACTCATATTGGGCATTTTATTCAGAAATATGTACGCCGTCATTTTGATACCATTTGATCACCGGCCATTTTGAATTATTAATAATTCTGATTATAAATAATTGCATTGTCATCAGAACTAAAGGCATATTTCAAATTTCAGCTCAATCGAAAATCGGGAAGTGATTAAGTTTAACTTACAAGATTTGATTACAGATAAACATCGGGACAGTCGAAACTAACTAAAGTTAGTAAAAATACAATGACCCTTTATCATGGTGACTCTAATTAGTATTTAAAAAATCTGGATAACCGCGATAGTTCGAATATTGCGTGAACATAATGTTGTCGGCTTCATGATGCGTATGTCTGCCGTAAATATAGCAGAGACGATTCTTAAAAGTCTAAAAGAGTCTGGGACATTAAACTTTTGTTTTAATATTTTGTTTGAACAATTTAAATGACATTTGAGTTCATCGTATCGACGACGACGGGATGAATGTCAAATGTATAACGATAGGAATGGATTGCTTATACGATTTTTCTTGCTCTCTCGACATTCCTGCCTACTGTCCTTTGCCTACATGACAATAAGTAAACAAATAAACCTGAACCACTCATTTCTTCGTGTATGGTCCCTTCGGTTTAACTGAATCAAAAGTTTGTTAATCCGTGGAGCTTACACAAAGGAAACTGCGGTGAGCCTGAAAATTAAGTTGTTCCGCTCTATTGCTTTGAAATTAAACCACGACTCTACTGAAACTGTACTTATTACAACAGGGGCGAGAGGTTACCTTTGAACTTTTTGAGTGATTCGTGTTGAATGAATGTTAAGTTATATCGAATGTGAAATGTTGGAATCGTTTTGTGGTTAATCGTTTCAATTAGTTTAAAATAGTTTTATAGTCATTCAGATTTCTGTTTATATTAAATATTCATTTTTAGGTTTTTCATGCCTTTTACGGTTTTTGTTGAAACTAGTGAAATATTGCTTATGGAATCAAGGGTAACTTTAAAATACATCGTCTTGAATGATTCAATCAATGTGTATGAGTGACGAAGAAACAGTTACGGTCCTTAAAGTGTAGCTGTAGTGCAACTATGTCAGTGACCCGGCTATCACTATGGACTATCAGTGTAGCGGGCTGACCGCCTATAAAGATTGTAGTCATTAGAGAGAAATAATAGATAACAAATCTATTTTTCGATAACAAGGCTGCTAGATGAAGATGATATTATTCAGAACCCTCTCTGAAATGGGCTGGTTGAGTGCCTACATTTTGCTACATTACCGAGTAGTTAAATTGAAGCTTTGACCGTTGAATTCCTTTTAATTTTATGGCTTTTGAGGTGTCTAAATAGTATATATTATTTTTATCATTGTTTAAGCTCATTAAAATGCAAGGTTAATTTTAAATCAGCTAAGGGCTGATTTGAAAATATTTGTGGTAGGAAGGTGCAATACTTGCCAGCCACTCATAAATTTACCAGACGCGATGACGGTCCGGGCCTCGGGGCACATCGTGACCTGACTTCGTCTCGCCTCACTGGGCATTATTTACGATTTTTATTATGCCGTAAAAATGCGCGAATTCTTACTGCGAAGGCACGCTTTGGTTGCACGTGGATTCACGCGTCGATAGCCGATTCGTGAGTGTTGTATTATCGCATATAAAACTTATGAATTTAGCTCGTAAAAAGAAAGTTTAATTACTGTAAACTATATTATATAATACACTATATTGTTTACGAAAAAAATTGTCTCCGGGTTTCAAGTCGCCTGAAAAATTATCTTACCGCGAAAACTGACATTATGTTGACTCTAGCCTTCCCATAAATCGAAGGCAATCATTGTACTATTTTAATGTATGCTACTGTGTAGATCATAGAATGCAATATAGTATTTTCGAAAACATGGTGAGTAGGTGTCTACACTCACATCGATATGGAGCAAAATAAAGATGATCTCAACATTTGGTCTTCTTATAATTTTGATCGTTTCCATAATATATAATAACTAACACAAAAATAAACTATATTCGATTCATTCGTTTAAAATCCTTTACTTCCTTTTTCCTCACTTTGAATTATAGCTGACTGATAGAGGATGCCGTTAGCAATAGTTAGCCTGTGCCAGATAATAGGTTAAGTTAAACATAAAAATAAATCAAGTATTTTACTTTGGGTAACAGGATACCAAACCAAACCAATCAGATTTCAAATAGTTTCTATAAATAATTAACATAAAAACTCTTTATATTTAGTCTTTGGTGTAATCCAAGGACTCCATCTATGGCCTTCAGGTTTTTTAATATTTATTAGCAACGTGACTTGCGTCATAGACAACTAAAAATATCTAGCTTTAATGCTTTAATTTAAATGAATCCCTATTTCCCTTGGTCACGCTATCACACGTGAACGGCTGGAACGATTTCACTTTTTTTTGCTGCGTTAGTTATTGTCAAGAGGAAGTACTTATGAAAGAAAAAATTTAAAAAATGCGCGGAAAATTAGAAAATTTAAGAAATCTTACTTAAGAATTAACTAACTATATAAATAAATAAACAATAACCGCGGGTAACACCGCGGGAGTCAAGTAATATATATATAAAAACGTACATTCCTTTTTACATCCTAAAACGATAGTAAGTCTAAAGCCGTGGTGAACTTAGATTTATTAAAAAAATACTCAACAGAATCTATGTATGGAACAGAGTATCAGAATTACAAACATTATTTGAAATAGGAAACCTATAATCGATGATATTTTTTAAAAGTTGTAGATATATACATAAAGAAATACTACTGTCATAACAATTATTAAATAAACAAATGAAACTGCGAACATTTGCATGATAAGAATTATATTTACTTTTATTATATTTACTTTATACTACACTTTACGATACTGACTTAGTTAAAATTTCATTTTCGATACCACCAGATCATTTGTTCTACCAAAGTCCCTTTTGGCTAAATATTTGCACTAAGTCAACTTTGTAGTCTCGTCTAGTCCGGTAGTGTAATAATAATTTTAAAGATAAAGTTACGTTCTAATGTACTTTCGTCACTAGCAGGACAATATTTGACAATTCGTGAAAAAAAACTTTAAAGATGATAAAACTGATACTTCGGAATTTCCAGAAATCTGTGCCTAACGATAAAAATAGCCTTAGCAGGGAATGGGGAAATCGTAGAACCTTTTTCCGGATCGTCAATACGGTACGAAACGACGAATGGAAGGTATGACGATATTTTGAATAGAGAATGCTGCTTGTTTACAATAGCTGCGGGTAGTTTCGTGAGCCAATCTCCATTTAGATGGGAAGCGCGTCGATACCGCATGCGGCTGTGGCGGTCATATGAACTGCCGACTTTATTTGAACTTCTTGTACTCTATAACAACGAACAACAACTTGGCTATCAAAATATGAAAGGGCCACAAGGGTTCTGGATTAATTGGTCGCTTCACGGGCAACGCCCTTTTATATGGCTTTGGATGTTCTTTTCGCACTCAAATAGGCTAGTGGCTCTCGAAGGCAATCGCACAGTGTAATTAATTTATCTAAACCTTATTTCAACTTATCCTGTTAGAACCGAATATGATTGTTATAACATGATAGGATGTACGAGTTTAGTAGTTATTATTATTGCTTAATTTCGTTACAAAAATGTATATAAATATAAGTTTATTTTACTTAAAGTAAACACAAGAGTATTTAATAATGCCTCATTGGTCTAGCGGTTAGCATATGCGACTGCCAATTAAGAAGTATGGAGTATGATTCCCGGGTCGGGACAGATAGTGTTGTTAATAACAGCCTGGAGTATGTAAGATAGTGGTGTTTCACGGCCGTGTCTAGTAGAATACGTTTAGTCGTCGGTCCCCCTGGGTTGCGGAAGTTCAGTGCTAGTCACTCCGTGCAAAATCTGTCATTTAGGTACAACCGGCTGAATTAAAATAGTATTACAGATTATTTGGGGTACAAACAGTAGTCACCGTCCAAATAATCTTTGGATAAATAAAGACTAGCAAGAAGAAATTTACTACCTATCATGAATTTAATGTTTGTGGTTAGTTGAAATTATTTCAGAGTATATTTCCAATCATCTCTGTGAAGACATGATCCACTAAAAATGAAACACATGTTTTCGTGATATTGGAGTATCACTTACATCACCGGAAATCAATTTAATATAAACTGGAGGCTATTACTTTTAACGAAAACTTGCAAAGAAATGATTTAAAATTCATGGTTAAACAAGTTTCGTCAAATGAACTGGTGCATGTGTGCATAAAGACTGCGTAGCAAGTTGTTTTAAAATTAAGTGAGTGGGGATTGTAACTGAACACAACAGAGGGGTAAAGACTAGCGACACGGGAGTGGCACGGTTCTGACAAAAAAGCTTTTAAAGAGGTAATGCCTATTCGTGCAAATTTTATATACATATATATATATATATATATATATATATATATATATATATATATAATTGCATCAACATGAGAATAGCATGGACATTTTTACAGTAAAATCAGCCAGTAAATCTCTGAGAAATAGGCCGGAATATTCTGGGCATTTATGTGGACTACATCATCAAGATTCCAGATTACATCCGAAAACTTGACTTTTATTGTGTTAGAGAGTGAAGGAATACTTACAAAACTGTCATTATGACTACTAGCTGATTGAAAACTACCATCATCGTCACTGTCGATAACTAAGTTAATCATGAAAATGTACAAACTTTTCAATTAGTATACATTAAAATATGTTATATTCACATATTTTAATGTATATTAATTGAAAAGTTTTTTAGATAAATACAATACTTTAAAATGTTTTTCTTTACTTTTTTGTCTTTTTACTTTTTTCCAACCGCCAGTTGTGTTACTTACTTTTCGGTTTATGATATTACTATGGAAAAACTTTAGTAACAGAATTAAAACTATATTGATCATAATTTTAAATTAAATATTAATCAAGATCATTCCATATTTTCATATCAAACCAACAACAATATTTCGTTGCGGCTGCCTTTAAAAATATGTTTATTTTATACTTGCAACAATTGTATTGGAGTACTTTATACTTTGAAGTAGTATTTGATATACTTAAATTCTTTAATGGACATATTTGGGGTTCCTATAGGCAATGATCAGTCCTGAGGCGGGCAAGTTGTTCGAGAGGGTGCTCTCTGCCCGCATCGTCCGGCACCTCAGCGAGGTGGGCCCGACCTGTCGGACGCCCAATTCGGGTTCCGAGAGGGGCGTTCGACGGTCGATGCCGTGATGCGCCTGAGGGTCGTGACCGAAGAGGCGGTGAGCTGTGGCGGCGTGGTATTGGCGGTGTCTCTTGGTGGCGGAAGGCGGAAGTGCTCGCCGAAGTTTATCGACGGGTGGCTGAATTCCGGGCGGAGAGTGTCGTTCGCCCTCCGCCCGAAGAAGTTTGCGTGTAGCCGCCCGTCGAGCCACGATTGCTCGTTGGTCTTCGCGGCTGGAGGCTCTACGTGCTGGTTAGCAGGGGACCCTTTCCTTCCGACTGACGCAGGTGCTTTCCGGGCATGGTTGCTTCGGGAAGTACCTTCACTCGGTCGCGCGGAGGGTACTGACTCCTGCCTGTCACCACTGCGACTGCAGTGAGGACTCGGCCCAGCACCCGCTGGCGGTGTGCTCCGCTTGGCGCCGCAGCGTCGGGACGTCACTGCAGTCATCGGAGGAGATCTCTCGCTGCCGGCCGTCGTACGCTCCATAGCCGGCGGCGAGAGCAGTTTTATCGCGGTCGCGACCTTCTGCGAGGAAGTCATCTCGCAGAAGGAGGTGGTGGAGAAGGCCCGGGAGGACGATCTCCGCCTCGACCCGATCCGCCGGCGAACCGGGCGGCGGAGGCGCGCCTGCCAGCGCCTCATGCAGCCCTGAGTATGGCCGCAGATGGGCGGGACGGGTTTTCCCCTCCATCCGCTTCAGAGGGCAGCCGCGAGGGGGCGTCGTTACGCGTGTGCCGTACGTCGCCTAAATTGAGAGTCTAACACCAGGAGACGGTGCCAGTGCGGGAGGCGCTAGGAGGGGTCCGGATGGCCTAAGAAAGCGGTTCCCGGATCCCTCCCGTCTCAGGCGCAGAGTGGCACACCGTGTGGTTTAAGTCGGTTCGATTCCGACACACCGCCCCGCCGCAAACCCCCCTGCGGGTGAAGGCCCGAGGGGGTTTCCAAACGTAAAAAAAGGCAATGACCAGTCCAATCGTAGATTCTAAAAATCGATGTTTGAAATTTAGTTCTACAATCGTGGATTATTTTGTAAAAAAATGCGTTTCTATTGATCAAGTCCAATTAAAAATAAACTAATCAACAGCTGTACTATTAGTGTTACGTAATACAATATTACGCATTCTTTTTTAAACAAGTAACATCAAATGTTGACCGAATCAATCTAGATAGCAATTCTCGTAACCACCATCGATTAGTGTACAACAAGTTAGGTACACGTTATACTGCGGGTATAATAACTTTCACATATGGAGAATTTATTGGGCACTGTCTCTAGTTGCTAAGTAGCTTCGCACCACGATATACTCAGAGGCAGGTCTCTGCCGCGGGCTGTTCAGATTTACGAGGTGGCGCGCTCGTGCTATGCCCCACCCTTCCCCTTCGCATCTAACAATCCCCTCGTTCACGCCTGCATAGAATGTGGTTCCTACGGTCACTCATTGTAACGGCTCTCAGTTAATTTACAGTTTCGATTCTATAAATCTTTGAAGATTGCTATTAATTGTTTTATTTTGCAGTAAATCCTTGTATCTTCTGATTAGTATCAAACAATCTATCTAGAATTCAAACATTAAATATTTTTTTATGACTATTCGTAATGGAAAATAAATATTTGACTTAGCTTTATTTTTATGTAAAGCTCAGTAATGATATAATTTTAATGATCTACGCAAAAACTTTTATGCAGCCACCTATATTAAAATATATTAGTTATAGGTATATACACTAGTCACAAAAATTAAGGGATATAAAAAAAAAACAATTTTTGGGTGATTTTCAACGAGCTGTAACTCCGAGGAAAATGGTCGTACAGAAAAAATAAAAAAAGCAAATTGTAGCTCCAAGTGTCTAGTTTTTAGATATGACTATGAAATTTTTTTGTTATGTCCAGGACTGGAGAAATCATAAGAAAGCTACAAAAAAAAAACCACATTTTTTCTCGTCTAAAAAAAGGTCCACGGGCTACAAAAAATGTTTTTTCATTCGTTCTGTACGACCGTTTTCCTCGGATTTACAGCTCCTTGAAAATCACCCAAAAATTTGAATTTTTTTTTGTATCCCTTAATTTTTATGACTAGTATATATACCTTGCCACGTTTCTTAGTGACACGTTGTGGTTGTAAAGAAAATCATTAGAAACCATCTTTATCTTTATACCGTGTAAAAATTTCAGCACAATCAATGAAAACGAAGAAAAATATTAAAAGAGAACTCCTAGGATTGTTAGGAATAAATCCTGTGTCACTTGGACTTTACAAACATTCATTCAAATGTACACAAAAATGCACCTGTATTCAGAACAACAATGTTTACTACATTTAAAGTGTTGGCCCGTGTGGGAATCGAACCCAAAAGACATGGCAGTAGGATGCTTGGACTGTGTGAAGTGACCGCCTAAACCACTATGCCGTACGTGCAGTAGTCGGGATTTTGAAGCGTGTACATAATAAATTGTCAAAATCGAACTTCCAGAGATACAAAAAAAAAATATAAATTTTATGTCATATTAAGTACTAGCATGTCAATGTCAGTAACATCAAGAGTCGAAGATTGGAGTTCGTTGCACGCATTAAACTAGACATGACATAAACCGCAAATTGTATTACGTCTTTTAAAAACCTTTTAATAACTTATATATGCAAATTTTTCGAAAGATCATTGTTGTAAAATACCTGTTTTTTTTAATATTTATGCTAACTACAGTGTGCAAATTATTCAACGGTTTTACAGACACCGAACGTCACGCCCTCTAAAGTATTAAGATTATCACAGCGCAATGCTCTTTTGCGGTTAACGATATTTACCAGGTTTTTTCTTTTTGGAATAGAATCTACTGTTAGTAACACGTACCTACTAATCTTAATGATTTTTTTTTTCAAAATTCAGTAACAATATAGGTCACAAAATACTTTTTAATTTTACAGAGTCTGTAATTAAATATTAGACTTAATCTGTCAAAATTTGTTCAAATTGTTTAAATTGATACAAGAAAGTTGCCTTGTATCTAACAATATCTAAAATTCGAGTGATTAATAGTAATTCTACTCCAGTATACTAAATTACGTGCATGCGCCGGTTCGCGCTGTAAGATTTAAACATTTACCCGCCCCATGGCTATCAGATGAAATCAAAAGTTTTATCTCAAAAAAAGCTGCAGCCAAAAGCAAGTTTTAAGTCTAGGCCAACACATATCAACCGGTAAAAATATATTAATATCAGAAGTCTCTGCAGTAGGGCTTGTAACAAAGCAAAACATCAACATGTTCATAATTCCAACTAAAATTTGGAAGTTTCTTAAAACATTAGGAGTTGGTAAGCCACATTCGTTTTAAGATTCCAAAAATATCGGTATCGTGTCATTAAATCAACATTTCTCTTCTTCGTCCAAATTTAACCAGACCACTAAGGCTTCTAGAACGCATTGTGCAAATCCAATTAAATTCATTCCTTAATAGAAACCAACTCCTAAATCTATTCCAATCAGGTTTTCGAGCGGGTCATACAGTAAGTGCGTTGATCAACGATACGGATGACATCAGGCTAGGTATGGAGAGTGAAAATCTTACAGTTCTTTCTTTACTGAACTTTAGGAATGCTTTTACTAGTGTAGATTTCTACATACTGCTGGGCATATCGCACTTTATCAATATAAATCCGTGGGAGAGCCACGCTTCGGCTTGAATGGGCCGGCTCGACCGGAGTGATACCACGGTCTCACAGAAAACCGGTAAGAAGCAGCGCTTACGCTGTGTTTCATCGAGTGAGTGAGGATACCGGAGGCCCATACCCCAATTCAATGCCCCCTATCCCCCTCACCGTCCCCCTTCCCCCCAGGCCGCCATAGTGTGGGTCACCATGCTGCATTGTTCTTTTTCGCATTGAGGATGGTGGCCACCACTCTTGGATTCTGCTCATGCTTTCCATCAGGCAGGGCAGAGTCATTTTGGGAGCTTAAATATATAAAAAAAAAAAAAAAAAATTTCGACATTAATTGATTGGTTTCAAAGTTACCTGTTTGGACGAAGGTAGCGCGTGCGCCTGGAGAAATCTTTATCCTCTTGATGTTCCGGACTAAGTTCCGATGACCGTAAGGATCCCGCCGATGCAAACAATTTTCGACTACGCTTACGCAATTACCGCCCAACGACTACCAATATTGCACTTGCGGCAATCCCATTTTCTTTCTATACTCGACTATGCTGATGTTGGCTCCCGATTCGCCTTCGATGGAATGCACATATTCTTTCCATACTTTATGGTGTTCTGTTTCATCCGTTTATTCCACCTTACTTAAAAGAACGCTATGTTTTCCTCAGTGACACCCATTTGAGATCCCTGAGGTAATCTGAATCTCTGGAAGTGACAGTACCAACTCACTTTACAAGGTTCTGATGAGTCTTTTACTGCACAGGCTGTCCAATTGTGGAAAGCTTTGCCGATGGCTATACGACGTACCAAATCTTTGACGGTATTTAAAAAAATAGGTCAAAGATACTTCCGTGCCTAAACATATTTTAAACGTTATTATAGTGTTTATTTATTTTCATTTTCTATTGAATGGAAATATAGACATTCAATTTGGGTGTATGTCGTTATTTTATTTATTTGTATTAGCATGTATTTTGATACGTATAGTGATGGTTATCTTGTCATTCTATTTATCGAATTCACTTTTAACCTTTACATACTTCTTTTTTTGTACTTTTTTTCTCTTTTCGCAACTAAACTGTCCATAGATTCGTATTTTTTTTACAATATTTTTTTTTCATCCCCAGCTCGCCTGGAAGAAATTACTTTTTAGCGATATGGCCACTATTCCCTACACGGTAATTCAATTAATTTATTATATAAACTATGCTTTTATAGAAACGGTTACATCTGGTGTACAATAAAGTGTATTCTATTTTAGTTTTATTTATGTCTCTCCATTAAAGATGCCAATAATTTTCATACTAAAATAGCTCATAAAAAAAATTATTTCCTCACTTTTCATTTGGAATCTACACAACAATATAATCAATATAACTGAAAAATAATATAAATACCCATTCTACAGTAGGATAAAGTAAATAGTTCCAAATATGTTACAAACAAAATAAGGTAAAATTGGGTTTGTGATACAGAATCACATCAAAATCAAATTTTCGTTTATAAGACAAACATGTCTTAAGGCTGGTGTGACAGTTTATTGGTTCAGAACATCAATAAAAGGTGTCATCGCTATATCGGAACTTCTCACGTGTTGAGAATATTGTGGTACCATACTTTGCCGCCATTCATATTGTATACAAGTTAATTCAAAATTTTGAATACAACGTAAAGAAGAAGCACATAAGTTTAATTTTTATAGAAAACAAAGTTTACTATTATGATAAAAGAAAGAAACAAACAGTCTTTGTTCTGAACATCTGTACTAGTTTTGAAGTCCTCTACTTGCTTCGTCGTATATTATTATTAACTAGGACTAGGGATTAAAGTAAACAACTTGCATGATGCTATAAATGATTTACTTTATACGTCAGAAAAGAAACCATCATGTTACCCTTAAGTATTGGTGAAAAGGCTACTTTTCAAAAATGTCAATAGAAGGTATTTCGTTTCTAAGAGAATCAGCACCTAAATAAATTTTTCTATTTTTGAGCTCGACCGGAGTGATACCACGACCTCACTGAAAACCGGTGTGAAACAGTACTTATGCTGTGTTTCACCGAGTGGGTGAGGATACCGGAGGCCCACACCCCCCTTCATGATCATGCAGTTGAAATATAAATTCATACCCCAGGAGGGTACCAACTGCGATAGCGTAGGAGAATCCCTCTCTGAGCGTCCACGCTGAGGACACAACACAAGGTATTCTGGGGAGGACAAAACTGCGATCAACCACGCACAGGCCAAGAGCAGTAAAATCACGGCACCCCCTACCACGCTGGTCCTGGACTTCTGCAACGTTAGGGGGTTTACACAGTAACCTTAATGCTGTCCACCACTACCTCGAGACAGCAAAGCCAGCATTGCTCTTTTTGACTGAGACGTAGATATCGTCTCCAGCGGACACATCCTGCCTCGGCTACCCTAGGTATGGATTAGAACACGCATTATAAAGCCGGAGTGTACGTGTACGTCAGAGACGATATCAGCTCTCGTCGCCTCAGTAACCTTGAAGGCGGGGACCTCTCCAACTTATGGCTCCGTGTAGACAGCGAGGACCATCCCCACGTCTATACGTGCCTCTATAGGTCCCAAAGTGTTGATGCCGTAAGTGACCGACTCATCGAGCACATCCAGATGACTACAAACTTCGTGCAGCAGCAGATCCCCTCCGCAGAGATCATCGTACTTGGCGGTTTTAATGCTCACCACGCCGGCTGGCTTAGCTCCAGAAAAAACGGATCACGCTGGGAGATCTGTTCACGAATTCGCCCTGGCATATGGCCTTACTCAACTGGTTACCACGCCCATGCGAGTTCCAGATATGGAGGGCCAGAATTCCTCGTTGTTGGACCTTCTGCTGACTTCTCATCCAGACGGATACCACGTATCTGTAAACGCCCCGCTTGGCTCCTCAGACCATTGCCTTGTCCAGAGTACAGTGCCTCTCATATACTCACTGCGATCGCGAGTTGCACGCAGCCGTCGTGTGTGGCACTAAAAGTCAGCAGATTGGGATGGGATGCAGTCCTTCTTTGTGTCCTACCCTTGGAAACAGTTGTGCTTCTCGCCAGATAATCCTAAACACCGCTGCTGATTCTGTTGCTGATGTTGTGCTACGGGGTATGGATCTTTTCATTTCATCTTCTGTGGTCCCATTGGTGGCAAGTGCCGGCCCTGGTTTGGTCCATCTTCCAAAAAAGCCTCTCGCAGGAAGCACAAGGTTTACCAAGACTGAGCTGACGCAGTGACGGTGCGGGATCAAAATACTAGCGTTCTAAAAAAGGAGTACAACTTTGCCTACAGATCCTTCAAAAGAGACATTGCAAAGGCGAAGTCGGACCACATTGCTAGGATTGGCGAGAGGCTTGAGTGTCTTCCTCCGGGAACTCAAGCATTTTGGTCTCTTGCCAAGGCTATCGGAGGGAATTTCTGTAAGCCATACCTTCCACCCTTGCACTTAGGAAATAGTTCGTTGGCCTATGAGGCAAAGGAGAAAGCAGATATTCTGGCAAAACGCTTTGCGTCCCACTCGACCTTGGATGACGGGGAACAAGAAACCGCCTATCATACCGCGGTGCGAGAGCCGTATGCTGGATATCCAGTTTCACCAACGTTGAGTGCGTTTGGCACTTTTATCCCTGGACATCCACAGGTCGAATGACCCTAATGAAATCCCCCCTATAGTGCTGAAGATGTGCGCTCCCGAGTTGGCACCGGTCTTAACGCGTCTTTTTCGGCTCTCATGGAATACTGTCCCTATCTTTGAGCGAGGGCACCCCAATACCAGCTCCTCCGTCGATTCCCAAGAAGTTTCAATTCGCGCTGCGTAGAGATGTGGCTTCACTGTGCATCTTCTACCGAATTCACTATGGGGAGTGCTCCGAGGAATTGTTCGGGCTGATTCGCGACAAAACTTTCATCCCCATCATCTTGATGGTTAGCAGTCCACAACTGTGCGCTTTTCAAGGAACTTTCTGCCTCGCACAACAAAACTGTGGAATGAATTGTAGCCTGCAGTATTCCCGGACCAATACGACCTTCAAACCTTCAAGAAAAGAGGGTACTCTTTCTTAAAAAGCTGGCGACGCACTTGTTGTGTCCATCAGGCGATACGTCTGCTCGTTTGCCCACTATTCTATAAAAAAAAGCTGGATGATTCGATACGATTCGATACATAAATACACACACTAATGTAATAGTTTAATTGCACAAGAACCGATATATACTTTTTAATACTTGATAACTTGTGACTGAATTGGAATCTCGTGAGCTTCAAATGATGTTAACATCAAAAGAAAAATTTCCGAGTGTGCATAGTTAAAATGCGAAAATACGGCAACATTTCAGATTGGGTACATTAAACTTTATACGGATGTCGCTAAATTGGACTGTTGGTTAGTTTGTTCTTTGCCAAGTTTTTTCCTGTCCAGTCGTGGAGGGCCGAGGGAAATGGTCGTGGACCGGGTAATTGTGTTAAAACTTTCATCAGGAAGTGTGAAATTTTGTGGAAGAACAACGACCACTGTAATAGCCATCCTACCTACAAGTTTAATTTGTTTCAAAATTGTGGTTGCAAAAGTAAAAGTTATCTTTATTGAGGTAAAAATCACCTGCCTTTCCACAAATCAAATTAGTTACCATCATATGATTTAACTTTAATCAAGAGCCAATGTTTATATATTTCACGTAAGGCGAGCCTATTGCAGGCACATTTCTAGACTATATGTTGCTATTAAAATATGGATAAACTCAGTGACACTTTTGCCCAACTTGTAATCGAACTTGGGATCAAGCCTTTTTTATACGTTTGGAATCCCCCTCAGGCCTTTACCCCACCGGGGTTTGTGGCGGAGCGGTGTGTCGGAATCGAACCGACTAAAACCACACTCTGTGTGCCACTCCGCGCCAGAGACGGGAGGGATCCGGGAACCGCTATCTCACGCCATCCGGACCCCTCCCAGCGCCTCCCGCACTGAAGCGAGCACCGTCTGCTGGTGGTAAATTCTCAGTTTAGGCGAAGTACGGCACACGCGTAACGTCGCCCAAGCGGGGCACACCGCCAGCGTGTACTGGACCGAGTCCTCACTGCAGTCGCAATGGTGGCAGGCAGGACTCGATTCCCTCCTGGCCAACGAGTGCATGTACTTCCCGAAGCAAACGTGCCCGGAAAGCACCTGCGTCAGTCGGAAGGAAAGGGTTCCGTGCTTCCACCCTGCCCACTCGAGGATGACCGGCTGGAGAGCCTCCACGGTGGCGAAGCCAGAGATATTTGCTGTAATTCAACGAGAGTTTAAGCTGTGATAAACATAAATAATAGTAATGGAAACACATATATATAAGATCCGCATTTCGTTGGTTCTTTTTATTCGAATACAAAACTGTACGTACTGTGTGTACTGTTTCAGAAATAAAAAAAGTGTAAAAATTTCAACAAGCAATGAAAAAAGAAAATAAATAAATAGAATCAGTTTGTTAGTTTGACCAAATAATGCTAGGTGAGATAGATTCAAGTGAAAAACTGTGTTGTGTTAAATGTAGATAAAAAAATTGTATTAATTTTGACCACATATTGCACAACTATAAGTAGGTGACACGAGTACCAGGTAAGGTTTACAGGTCATCTAGTAATAGTTCTTAAAATAAATTTCTTTTCAGATAAGATATTATGCTTAGTCCTCCCATAAATATTGTTACAAAGAAAAGCCACATGCTTTTATTGCACGTACAATTTATTGCTATTACACTGTGTTAGTTTATTACATTAATATAAAACTATTAAAATGTACAAAGCTTATTCGAAGTGGTCTTCATTCGCTGCAATGCAGTTCTTTAAACGGTGAAGCAAGTTACCAATAGCACCACGTACTCTTAAGAAAATACAATAAATCGTATAAAAATGACAGATTCAAAAATCAAAAGTACTATTTTCTTTATTTTTAATTGTAACAGGGTCAGAATAATTACACTTAATATTAATAATCATATTGATGTTTTTTTTAATCTGCAAATAATGTTGTTCAGCAAGGTAAAATGGAGGGGAGGGGTCAATTTTATTGTATCAAAAATCAGTGCTTTCACTCTTATTTGTATAAAGGAACCATTGTTCGTCTTATCAAACCCATAAATGGAAAAATGCGAGGGAAATAGTAAAAACAACAATTTTGTTTTCCTATACATATGAAAACGGGTAAAATTGTTTCTTTTCAGAAATGCAAACGAGTTGAACATTGTTAAGTATATATTACGAATATCTAAATACGATACGAACTAAATTTATAGATTTGATCAATGTGGCGCAAACAAAATGCATACGAAGTTCATTCCATACTGTTGCGTTTAATAAAAGTTAAATAGTATGCGCATTAACTTTCCGCCTTTGGTGAAGTAGACACAATCGTTAAGTCGAGTAAAATAAATTTCGTGGGAAGTAAACTCCTACCGATTAACAGTATTAGTAATTTACAGTAGTAGGCACAAATGATCTCTGTGTGGTTCATCTAAGGTGTATATTGGTGTATATGACATTTGTATCGAACACTCGATAATAAAGTTATTGAAAGTGGTAATAAGATTAACGGCTTGTTCGTTGCGCGTAAATCACGATGTATTACGTCGCCGACGACAGGAGGTTCGTATCGCATTATAGAGGATTAATTGCGGCAGAGCCGGCTGCGGCGACAACTGGGGCGGTGCTTGCGCGAGCGCACATTCCCTTACATATAAATATATTTTTGGCAAAATAACATATTTTTAATATTTTGATTAACTGTGTTAATTTTTTAATTTGGCAAAGAAATAGTTATCATTTAATTTATTATGATGCATGTTGTTAAAAAATTATTTTGTGTAAAAAATATTTTATTTAAAGGAACGCGATATCTATAATGCAATTTTGCAACGTTACGATTCTCAAATATTATATTAAGTTAAATGGACGATTTGCGCAAGACGGTCAGGCTACAGCTGGATGTAAGAAGCCAAAAATCGAACGAATCGGCGTGCAGTGGTAAAGGCGTATGTCCAACAGTGGCCTGCAATAAGCTGATGATGATGACGATAATTAAATAGGCGCAACGCACATAGTCACATGCACTATGTGCGTCGCATCTTTGTAATGGTCCGTCCGTACTTGCCATCAGGTTATGCGTCTGCTCGCTTGCCAATTGTGAAAAAAAACATAGTATCATTATCCACAATTCTAAAGAGTGTAGTTGGATCACATCAAATTAACTCGACGATGCGGTCGCATATCGAACTCACGCTGCGCCCTATCGCTTACTGACGAAATTAATTTTCCATAAAATCTCCTGAACGATTTATCTTTTCCCAGAAAAAATATTATTCATGGAACCAAATTCAATAACAGTTTTGGCGTAAGTAAGAAATACTTAACCTACATTGTACGAACCGTTTATCTTGATATGAATTAAGTAAGCCCACTTGACCGTAACTTGAAGGAAATAACTGTGCAAACAAATTATTAACCTCCCATACATGGGGTAATGTAAATATAACTTGTAGCTGTCTCAATGCCTTTGATCGACTCTAGCATTTTTTTAATAATAGGTGGTTCATACTGGTCCATTAATAACCACCGTTAAGATATTTAACTTACATAAATGGACTATCATGTTTTTGTACCTGTCTGTTATTTGTTCACTGTCATAGTTACCCACGGCAGCTCTTTAAAAACGGACGATATTAATGTAATTCACTAATTGCTCTATGCGATCAGAGCTCACAGAATCACTGGAACTTTTTTGAAAATACATTAACTTACTGAATTCTTAGTTTCAAGTTATATGAAAATGAAGACTGTTTGTTTTCATTAATTTATGAATGAAAACATCCGAATCAAATTTTAAATAAAGTACTTACCCCTTTTGAAATTTTGTGGATTTAACACAACAGTGAGTTAAAGCTCTCTTACTAATGTCTGACTTTATGTGAATAAAACTCATCATTTCTCAAGCACCTTAGATAGAGTATGTTTACAAAAATAAAAACATAATAAGTAGTAAGTAGGTTTATACAACCATCATAATTGTCATCATCGACAATAATGTATGTAATAGATCGCCGTTATTTTTACTTTTATAACAAGCCGATTATGGAAAAGGATAAAATACTGGTAAATCTAACTGTTTTTACTATAATTAAAAAACTAAGATACTACGTTATCCCTGTTATCGGTCGTGGAAAAACCTACTCAAATTGTTCTTAGTATTTAAAAGTCTAACCTATTTTTTTCCAAAATCACATTGCTCTGCTGTTCATTATGTATTGTTTAAATGTTTTTAAACATCAACGAAATGAAAAGCACAGAAAAAATATAGCATTATGATATTTAATAAAAACAAAAATCATAATTACAACAGGTTATATACAATCAGTCTAACATCTCGAATACCTGTGATAGCCACAGCGCAGTAGATGAGACTGATTTATGTGCACTAGCGACATTAAATTACAACTAGATCGAACAACGCTATAAATTATCAGTCCGTATTGTAAATCTGGCAAGTATTGATGGTTAAACCACTAGACAAAGTGTATCAAGATATCAGCTAGATGTACTCTAGAAATCTTCGTTTTCCGAAAGTTTACAATTGCCATATCGAAGGCATTTTTATATTACTTTACTGTTATATTACTACTTAAGTCAATAAATAGATAATAAAACCTCTTAATATCAGGAACTACGCCCAAAAACAACAACATGGCACTACTATAGAGTTTCATTTATTTTAATACATAAACATTTTCTTTTTATAAGATAAATAATAAGTTTTCTAAACGAATGCACTGATTATGGTTCTTAACTAAAATTTATTAAAATACATACAGGCTTTTGACTTTTCATTTATATCTTGACAAAAATGTTTTACTAACTTTAAAAGGTCCGTTCAATTAAAAAATTGGTGCACCGTTATCTCACTGGTATTTTCAAATTTAAGTCAAATGCGAACTTTGAGCTGATTGTGTAGCATCAATTTTAGAGTTTATTTGAAGTAGGTAAAATTTAATTTTAGGCAGTGCTAGAGCGTACTTTGAATATTTTATCATAATGCAATCAAATCAGCATTGTATTAAAAATGTCTTCTAAAGATTTTTTGTTTGATTATTATCACTCATTTAACTTTGTATGTATTTCATACATAAATTTTAAGAGTTGTAAATCGTATTTGTGTAAAAAAAGGATAATTAGATCAAAGTTTGTATTAAACTCGCGGTTGGAAACCGTAGCGCCGACGGGCAACGAATTTCTGGCCATGGTAGGTAGGTACATATGGATATAAATCGGTGACCGTTAAAAAATAAATTATAAATAACAAGCGGGCAATAAACGAGCTGTTCGCAAGTCAAAGATGCGGGCAGATAAATCACGGAGAGGCTAGCGGTGGAAACGACCCGTGTGTAGTATGCTATAAGCGTTACGAATGAGAAAGAGTGTACAGAGCGAACTTATTTACATATTAATAGATAGAACTGAAACCATGAATTGGTTTCATTTCTATTATATTAGTACAGATATCTTTTTACGCGTTTAAATGTTATAAGAACCATGTCTTAACCATATTTCAATATAGTATTAAAATAAATATTTACTAAATTAATATTTAAGACGTGATTACCAAACAAAGATAATCTTAAATGGGATATTCACGCACCTGCCTTCGTAAAATAAATAAAATGTTTGCAGTTTAACAGAACGATGTTTTTGCAAACATACTGAGTAAACACTAACGAAGAAGGTGTTAAGTTTGTGGTGTGAGTTATTTTAAACACGTTCTAATTAACACTTATCCGATATTTACACAAAATATAACTCAGTCAATAAGTGAAAAACATTAACGTTGAAAACGATTTCAATCATGACATGATTCGTTTTTAACGCGAAAAGCCTCACTGGTAAAAAAGATCTACTGAAAAATAAATACAAAAAAATTTTTAACACCATACTTAAGGAAAATAGAATAAAATTAAATCACGCAGGTACTCTTTAACACTTGTTTATGAAATTCAAAGTATAAGAAAAAGTATTGCATTGTGATAATCAGACAGCAAGCGCAATATTAAATATTTCAAATAATACGATACAAAAAAAAAGATCAAGCAAAATTAAACGTGCTGACTATAATACATGTGAATAACTTGCTACAATGAAACCACATCAGCAAAGCGAATTGTACACTAGTAGTAGAACACATTTGTCACTTTTTAGGAATGGGTTTGATAACATAATATACAGTATATTTGAATGCGTAAACAGGATAACAAATAAAGAAAACGTGGAATTAATTTGCTGGGAACATATTTTTTTAAGTGATGGAAATGTGTGCGCTCGATTTACTTTTAGTTCCCTTGCACAAACAAAAAGTGCATGATACAATTTTTGTATTTTTTAGATTGAAATGAAATGAATAATTAAAAAAGGCACCGAATTTTACCTATCACACATGTGTACAGCTTTAAATTTATTGACATTCAAGTTGGAAATTGAATTTTCTGAAGAGGATACAATAAATATTCGAAAGGTTGCGTTAACGAGCCGCCTCGACGCGAGATGCACGGAACAATAAAGTACAATTTTACTGAAGACTCGTGAATATAAAACACATAAAGATAAACAACATTCAATTTGGCAAATGTTGAAGAGTTTTCGATGTGATAAATTGAGGCAGGGCAAATTTCCAAGTATTTTAAAATAAGATTTATAATAAGACAACACATTCAGTCAAAGTGGCAGAGATTAGATTTGAGAATACGAGTTTACATTGATGTGCTTACAGCGCTGTTCACATATTCAAGCTCACGGACATATATCGTAGATCACGTAAAGCTGACGTGGCCCCTGCCACAATGTTTCTACCAAAAACAAGAGCGACCCGGTCTTTT
>PKRV01000458.1:716097-736097 GCA_003709505.1 Hyphantria cunea | reverse complement strand
TTACTAATAATAAATAAAATGAGTTTTTTTTTATGTAAAATAACACCATGCATTTCAAAGAATCTAAATTAAATTTTCTTACTCATTTATAAATAGCTTTGAGTGACACTTTTAAAAGACAAATCCTAAGTATGTTTTAAACAATACAGGTTTACTCTGATTTTGTTAATTATTTCCTTAGAAACTATTGTTTGAACAAGGTCAACTTCTACAGACAGTTTCTAGTTAGACGTTGAAGATAAGCCTTAAACATTAAATACTACACAAATATTTGTAATTATATGTTTAATTTACATACCAGTTTTAGGGAATTCTTAGTAAGAAACTTAAATTTCAATTTTCTTATCACGGCCGTCTTTGAAATAAATACCTGGAAAGAAGGAAAGTATTAGTTTAATGCAATAATGGTTTTCAAAACCTTCTGAAGTTCGTTAAGCAAAAAATACATCTTATAATATCGGAAGAAATAAAACTTACAATCACTCAAAGTTGTAGGAAAAGTAGGATAGCATACATGTGTGATTTCCAGGTTACGAAGTAAATTCACATGGCAATAAAAGTTCTTAAGTTATTCTCTGGGTATTACACTATATCATCAAGGCAAAACAAAAAAAAACGGAGTAAAATAAATACGGAATACCAATAACTATTTAAAAGCAAATCGAAAAAGAACATTCCTAATAATAACATTTTACTTATTAGTGTGATGAAACTTATTAGAAATCATCTTATAAGAAAGTTCGCAAGTAAATAAGTAAGCAAGAACCTAAACTATCCATCACTTGCGTGTGTTAAATTTAACAACAGTTAAAATGGCTAGCCGATGACTTGGAACAACGGCTATCCTATGGTAGAATCATTGCTAACTGGAATCTTGTAAAAGTGCATTGCATCTTGTATAATCAATAGTTACAATGCAATTATATTGCATTGTAACTATTGATTATACGAATAATATTGTTTTACAACGAGGGCTCTACTTTGAAATATGACCAACCAATTTCCAAAATTGAGCACTACATTTCCGAATTCTGTCTAAATAGACTAATTTTACAACTATTGAACATAGAAACGAAATAATTTTCATCACATTGCGATGATTGTTAAAGTTGCCTTCTACTTTGTCCTATGCATCAAACTTCTATTGTTTAGTATTATCAGATTAAAAAGTATTGAAACAAGCTTAATTATAAATGTTTAGGTACGTAAAATTGACAAACAGGCGATTGGAATTTTTATAATGTGTATACTTGGGTATAAGAACATGAGCGCAAGAGTAATACTTCTTTTTTTATGTATGAGCATGCCAAAGAGCCGTTACTCTGCCTGATGGAAAGCATGAGCAGAATCCAACAGCGGTGGTCGCCACACTCATTGCAAATACAGACAATGCAAAAATGCAGTATGGTGACAGCATCGCGGTCTATTGAGATGCTTTTGCATCATTGGGCCTCCGGTTTCGCACTCACCAATGAAACACGACAACACAAACACTGATATTACTCTTACGATTAAGACGCATCTAAATATACATTCTAAGCAGAAAGTGGGGAAATTATCAGGGTAAGAAGGTACTTTGTTAATAAAAAGAAATAAAACAGAATTTAGTATCAAGTTGAAATAAAGTTATAATGTGGTTTGATAAGAACTTGAATTATCAGTTAGTCTGTATGTGCTTGAAGTATCAGTAGTAAGAATGTTATTAGACTATAATGTAATGTAGCTGCGTGCATATCTCCGGACAATGGTGCTATTCCATAACGAAAGTAAGTCGACAATGCCGACAACTAGTACCCAGTGGCCGAGTACACGCACAGCCCAATGATAATATCATTCTCGCTCCTAGTATCGCGCGATTCGATCGACGATATGTTCCAGTCACAGTCATTGGGAAGCCGTGGATACGGGATCTTAATACTCAATTCATACAAAACATTTTCGATATGTCAAACGTCAACTTTCTTGATAAGATAAAACGATAGTGCTTAATTTAATTCATGTATAATAATTCCAATGTAAGTTAACTGGTACGTAATTAATTAAAGCGTATATTTTCTTACCGGCGAATGAAGATTGTTTTTCGTTTCCATTAAATTGGCAGATACTGGTTAAACCGAAACAGTACAAAAACTTGCATCAACCTTTTTGAAAATAATGTAAAATTTACAACAAAGGTACACTTAATTACATTACCGCCACTTTACTTTCTACTCTTACTATCATTCCTATAAAACTTGGGTATGAATTCGTCGAAAGAAATAAATTACTTGAGTATTACAAAATATTAAATGATTTTCCTAAATAAAAAATGTACTTAAATATGACATATTTCCCACTTGGAATTGTCTGAGCTCAGCGCCTACATCATGCCAATACATATGTATATATATATATTTAATAATGCCAATGCATTGATTGCAAAAAAAACACCAGGTAAGCAAATCTCGCGTGACGCCGACACTATCACTGCTTGTTAAGACAAATATTACATTATTTGCAACTAATGAGCGTAGGTAGCAACTCTGATTACCTGGTACAATAAAAGATCAAGTGATCAACAATAACGATCGAATTATTGCTAATTTCTTGCTAACTTCCCTAAGCAAAATCATACTTTCTTCTTTACTTGACATCATCAGTATCGTATTGTGTTTCAACACGCAACAACTTCATTGCATGAGCGATCATATCTATGGATTAGCTTATCTTCTACTTTTAAAGAAGACTATTAATATATAGTTTCTCCGCACGAATGTGTTAAGCAAAAATATTTTTATAAAGGGACACACGGGATCAGGCGAGCGATAAGTAATGGCTCGGTGGATATAGGCACAGCCATCGATTGCAAGCGTTATGTCAATAAAGACCAACAGAGTGCCTTCATTAGCACTCTGACACGGTGCAATCATAAATTATGGTGCCCCGTCGTGACCCGCACGCCTACCCTTCGCTAGTCCCCTGATACCTGGCCCGCATTTCAACTTTTTGCCATTTCCATTATTTTTGGTAGAAACCCTATAAAGCGTAACGGACCGATCTCTGATAACAGACAGGTGTTATACTTCACACACACCAACATAATTACAAACGTTTTTAACTAAAACAATTTGCGTAGCTGATAAGCTCACAGCTGCATCAGCCGATTTTAGATAACATCATCTATCCTCACATATTTAAATAAAATAGTAGAAACACACAATAATCTAAACGCTCAAACTAGTATTAAAATAGATTCCACACTACCAAAGAGGGTAGTGGTAAACGTTATTAGATACGGTCACACATACATTAGACAAAAGTTACAAACATAGGAAGTCATTAAAACAACTGGCGTCACATTTACAGAACTTCTATGGCCGTCTGGCCAAGCATAAAGATCAATATCAGAGTGGCTAGTTGCCAAAATCTTTTTAATATCGTCCCAAAAGCAACTGAAGAGTGGTTACGTCCGATAACAACAAAACTATTATGAGAACGGTTCACTCGCGAATTGGTCAGAGCACTATCTGTATAGTTAGCCAACGCTAGTTTAATCTTATTGTAAGGGACAATGGCAAATAATGGTCCGTAAAGATGTCCCTTCAAGCACTTTTGAGTTAGTTGATATATTCTGAGGTCTTTCACTGAGTTTCAAGGGTTTTCGCTGGTCCGTATAACTTTTAATGGCTGCTAGTTAGTTAAAGTTTACAGTGTGTTCTTTAATCGTCGACATAACATAAACATCGAAAGTATATGATTCGTAAAAGAGAATGATGGAAAATTAATTACGAAAAAATCGCAACTTGACTTTAATTAGACTTTAGACGCCTGATTTCAAACTAGGCAAAGCCTGTGCTAGTATTCTAAATACCTACATACTATAGATAAATGTAATATATACACATGTTCATTTCAGAATTGGATACGTCTCTGTTGTATTGTTGTTACGCATATGTTTACATTTATGTTAAACTCTTAATATACGGCTTGAGAAATTTTACCAGAGCGCATTAAATTTTTCACGTAACAATTTAATGTAATCATAGCATGTTTCATTTTACAAACCATTATAAACGATCTAGTATTCACCGGCAACAGTTTTTCAAAGAATAGTTCGATCAGCCAAAATTTTCTTCTTTTGATTTCTTTTGATGGGACATCTCATGATGAGCGTCTTCAAGAGCTAAGTGTAGAATCGCGTGGTGGCGCTCAGAGTAGTGCGGTGGCGCTCGACGACGCTCGAAATTGCGTGGAGGCGCTCGGGGTAACGCGACGGCTCTCATAGCTATCGGCGCCGACGTCCGCGCGCCGCTTAGAGGTATTTGCGACCTCTAAACTGCGCTCTGACACTCCGTAGGTCGGCGCTGACCCTAACCCGGTATAGAGTTTGTTCAAATTTTTCGTCCCTTTGGCGTGCTGTTGTTTTGCGTAAATACCTCCTTTATTAATTTTATATAATAAAAATAAAAAATTAAAAATTAAAAGGTGGGCTTATACGACACCCACGGGATGAATAGGAGTAGTGAAGCTTCTTATTCCTTCCTATCCATGTGGTTAACAAGACAACAAAGTGATAAATATCTCAAATTTTCAACTCCCGGACTCCCAACTTAAAAATTTTAAAATATTAAAGACTATTTACAGGCATTTGCTCGCGGGCATCAAGGGAATAAGGTTTTTTGACAAAAAACAGGTCTAAGTAATGACGTATCAGTCGTTCCACTTCTCCCAACATTGAGTGGCTCATGCGAATAATTTAATAAAGAACTCTTATACAAAAATAAATTTAACAAATAACATATTATGTTATTTTACTCTTATTACGATTTTAAAAGAATGGTTGAAAAGCGAAGATGAAGTTATGAGGTTGTAAAAAAAAAATTCAACTAAGTCTATTAAAATCAACGTTGAATCGCTAAATCAAGTGCCTCTATAAAAGGGAGCGTGAAAGAAGGCGTTAAGTTTCACACCGCGTTCGCTTCTGTGGTCTGAGCGCGACGAAACTAACACCTATTATCATAACGTAAACAAAGAGGTGGGAAAAAATCAACAAACACACGGTTTAATGATTGGGTAGGTCCCGGGATGAATGTCAACGAAGCTAAAGAGGAAATAGCAATAAAATAAGGGTTTATTGCTGGTATACTCATCGGCTTAACTAGAAAGATAGCTAAGTCTAACAAATATCAATTAGGAATTTGTAAATCGCCTTAGTTTGGTTTGTTTAAGTACTGGACCTCAACCCTTAAAAGTAGTAAAATACAAAATAATGCCGTGTTAAAAAACATTTTATTGTTACAATGTTTATCATTTATCACGCTGATTTCAGCATGACCGGAGTGATACCACGGCCTTACAGAAAACCGGTGCAAAACAGCGCTTCCTTACAGAAAACCGGTGCAAAGCAGCGCTTCCGCTGTGTTTCACCGAGTGAGTGAGGATACCGGAGGCCTATACCTCAACTCCTTCCCATCAACCTCCCCATCCCTCACAGGCCGGCAACGCAGTTGTAACGCCTCTGGTGTGGCAGTGTCCATGGACGGCGGTAATCGCTTATCATCATGCGATACATCTGTTCACACCTGCTATGCCATAAAAAATGGTATTTTTTTGTTACGATTTAACACAAAAATAATGTTACAAATCTCTCAAGTAGTGAGAGATTTGTAACATTATTTTACCATTAGAATACTAAATTACCCCTGAACATAGGCTATAGAATATTTTCAAAAAGTTAGGAATTAGTATGAAAACATTGACAATGTATAACATTTATATAACACAAAGATGCAAAAATACAAAAAAAAACTATAACGCATACGCTGCAGAAACTATTGACAAAAGATCAACATTATGTACCACCTCAAATTATATAGAAGACATTAACATCTACAAAAAGTCCGCGATACCATATGTCTAACTAATACAGTAATGTCACAATAACTACTTTTTCATATTAAAATATTTAAAATTAACATTAAAACCAACTAAGCCACATTATTCGTATCTTGGTATTAATCCTTACTCAAATAAATTACTTTGTGTTCAAGAGTACATCAATACCTGTAAATTACTTTTTTAATTATTCAAGTCGGATATACCATTCAAAGGTTATCAAGAGTATAATATTTTAAATATAATATTATACTATATAATAATAACTAACTCCTAAAAAAAACTTAATTTATAACAATAACAACAACTGGTAACTACTCAGTGCTCACAGGTGTAATCAAAGTGTAGTCGACTGACGCACCAATCGCTTGCTCGGAACGGTTCTAGCACAATAGCCGCGTCCCGTTTACAACCACGGAGACCTAAAAATCGACTTCCGCGCATGTAACGAATTTGGTCAAGTTACGTCTAAGTCTCTATAGCATGTCACAGAGATGTCCCCGACAGAGTTCTGAAGAATGATCAACCCATATTATAATAAGACATTTCTACTATCACAGATAGGACTACTGTGGCCAATTAGTTTGACATTATGATGACCTGTGAATTAGAGAGCCGTGCAAATGATTATCAATATTCCTATGTCTCGTTTTTTTTTTATGTAATTTGGGGCACGCGAGCAGACGTATCGCTTAATGGTAATCGATTACTGCCGCTCATGGACACCCGCAATACCAGAGCCCTCACAAGTGGTGTCGCAGGCCTTTTAAGAAGAGAGAAGGAATAGGCTGTTTTCTTGAAGGTTTGAAGGTCGTATTGGTTCAAGAATGCCGCAGGTGACAGTTCATTCCACAGTTTCATTGTGAGAGGCAGAAAGTTTCTAGGAAAGCGCATCGTCGTAGTCTGCCAACCGTTTAAGTAATTGTAATGAAACTGCTGCTAGGACGATGGCGGAAAATGGCGACAGTGATAAATTCGAACAATTCCTCCGAGCACTCTTCATTGTAAATGCGATAGAAGATGCACAACAAAGCCTCATCTCTACGCAGCACCAGAGAGTCCAGCTGAGCGAAAACCTCTTAGCGATCGACGATTCGACTCCCTTTCCGTTGAATGTGGTCCAGAGGGAGGAGTTGGTACTGCAGTGCCCCCGCATAAGCCTGAGAACAGTATTCCATATGAGGCCAAACCTGCACCTTATAAAGCAGATGCGGCAGGCCGTAGTGAAATAGGCCGTTTCGATCTATCGAGCACGCCAAGTTTGTTTGAGGCCAATTTGGCCTTACCCTCCAAACGACCACGAAATTGGACTTCACTCGATATGTCGACATCAACTATTCCAATACTGGCTGACATACTAGGACATACGACCAACGGCACTTTTTAGTGTGTGTCGTTAAATTGGACTTAATTAAGTCTACCCAATTCAAGATGTTTTTTAAAGAACATCTTTATCAGCTAGAAAGCTAGTGACCCATTCGCATAAATTGTCGGGAAGCCCATAGGAAGGGAGATCGAAAGAAGCGTTTTGTGGCAGACTCGATCAAGGGCCTAACAAAGCGTCACTTGTCAGATATACCAGCAAATCACCAGCTGATCATGACGAGAATCTCGCAAAAAATGATAGAGAAAAACAAATTAAACATTCGAATTCATATCACGAAACGGCAATGTAAGTACATCAAATTTAAAGTAATGAATTTTAATATGTTTAACATTTTAGTATAAAAAGACTAAAAACTGACGTCATAAACCTGTATTTAATTATTTACTCTTTCATTTATTTTAATTTAAATTGCTGTAAATAGTCTACATTCTAATAACATGTATTTTTATGGAGGTGTCAAGACACTACGTTTTGAATAAGTTCTTCATAATTACTGGTTATAAAACAAATATCATTTAAAATTTATTCCAATCACATTGAAGTTTATATGGG
Source organism: Hyphantria cunea (assembly GCA_003709505.1). Lineage (NCBI taxonomy): Eukaryota > Metazoa > Arthropoda > Insecta > Lepidoptera > Erebidae > Hyphantria > Hyphantria cunea. Next base: position 728,284 of record PKRV01000458.1, on the reverse strand, counting down.
TGGCATAGAAATGGCAGAATCAAAACTTTTAAAAGCTACTGTGCGGTCAAACGTTTTAAAAAAATGTCACGTATGATCTTACAAGCCTTTTTTTCTACTTATCGCTTTACTGCATTTTAAATTCCCACTTTATAAATTAAATTTAAATACGTCCTTAATTTTTTTAATAAATTACTAATAACGTCTTTGTAAAAAAACTAAACAATATCGAAATAAAATACCCTCGTTGAAAGATTTAATTTTTTTTTTGACTTTTTATTTCATTCAGAGTTTTTATTCATTATTCATAAGAAATATTTATAGCCTTCTGACATTATCAAAAAACATATTAAAGAAGCAAAGCCAGCAAAGACAGGAAGTGTTCCCATATAAAAACTACGAACCCATCCGCTTTGAAAATAGACATGATGCAATGGAATAATGACGAAAAAAAATGTTCATCGCTTAATTTACGTACGATTGGACAATGGTGACAAAACATTTTGTCGCAACTTTTATAAAAGCCGAAATGTTATTAAACAAACAATTCGCCCATTTTGCAACATGTCCGAGCTAGGGGTTTGTATGATTGATTCTTTCCGGAAGAGGGGCGGTCGTCCATTTCTATTGTTGGCCTTTAACATAAAGCAGCAGGAGAAAAAAATGTTCTAATAAAGATATCTCTTTCTAAAATTCTTAATAATTGCCGTCTCTAAAAAAGTTTACACGTCAGCAATGTTCGCGACAACTCTACAAAGTAATATAAAATGGCATGCTCTGTCAATGTCTCGAGAATATTATTTGCTTCCATTTCAAGAAATACGTGATGATCAAACTGTAGTCTTAGTCCGCATTTGAATCAATTCACTACGGGGCTTGGTAATCAAATAAATAACTACGTAGAAAGATAACATAACATTGCAGAATAAAGGCAGAAATAGCACAACGTTATTCTATGTTGTAAGATATCCGCCAGTATATTCAAGCCAGTGCTCGCCGAAGTTTATCGACGGATGGCTGAATTCCGGGCGGAGAATGGCTTTCGCCCTCCGCCCGAAGAGGTAAGCGAGTGACGTGAAGCCGCCGGTTGAGCCACGATGGTTCGGTGGTCGTCGCGGCTGGAGGCTCTACGTGCTGGCTTCGCCACCGTGGAGGCTCTCCAGCCGGTCATCCTCGAGTGGGCAGGGCAGCAGCACGGGACCCTTTCCTTCCGACTGACGCAGGTGCTTTCCAGGAACGGTTGCTTCGGAAAGTACCTGCACTCGGTCCCCAGGAGGGAATTGCATCCCGCCCGAGGGAATTGCGACTGCAGTGAGGACTCGGCCCAGCACATGCTGGCGGTATGCCCCGCTTGAGCACCGCAGCCCCAGGCCCTCACTGCAGTCATTTGAAGAGATCTCTCGCTGCCGGCCGTCGTACACTCCATGGCCGGTGGCAAGAGTAAGGAGGCAGCGGAGAAAGCCCGGGAGGGTGATCTCCACTCGGACCTGATTCGCCGCCGGCGAACTGGGCGGCGGAGGCGCACCTATTAGCGCCTCATGCCGCCCTGAGTGTGGCCGCGATGGTCGGGACGGGTTTCCCTCTCAGTCTGCTTCACAGGCCAGCCGTGAGGAGGCAACGTTACACGTGTGCCGTACGTCGCCAAATTGAGAGTTTTGAACTTCAGTCGGGGCCCGCTTCAGTGCGGGCAGGCGCTAGGGGGGCCTGATGACGTAAGAAAGCGGTTCCCGGATCCCTCCAGTCTCAGGCGCAGAGTGGCACACCTTGTTGTTTTTGTCGGTTCAATTCCGACAAACCGCTTCGCCGCAAACCCCGGTGGGGTGAAAGCACGAGGCAGTTTCCAAACGTAAAACAATTGTTGTTAGTATATTTGAGGGCACTGGCGTCCCAATAACTCATAACAATAACTCAAATGTCAAATCCCACACTCCCTAAACATTTCAGACCGATATCCGTTCTCCCTTTCCTTTCCAAAATTCTAGAATCTTGTGTGCATAAGCAGTTTTCTGAATTCGTCTACACAAGCAATCTACTGAGCCCTTTGCAAGCGGGATTCAGGCCTGGCAGCAGTACTACTTCCGCTCTTCTTAACGTAACTGGTAACATCAGGGCAGGCATGAAAGACACAGAGATAACAGTTTTGGTCTTGATCGACTTCACCAATCCTTTCAACACCGTCAGCCACGAAATCCTCCTATCTATCTTCTCCTATCTTGCGGTCTCACCTGAAGCACTGGAATGGTTCTCATCTTATCTTCGGGGACGCCAGTAGTCTGTTCATGTCGATGGATCTTGTTTTAATTGGTGTGATCTTGACTCTGGTGTTCCTCAAGGCGGTATTCCTTCTCCTCTATTATTTTATATTTATATTAATCTCTTAATCGCGGAACTTCTGTGTGCGTATCATCTGTATGCCGATGACCTACAGCTCTATTCACATAGTAAAGTAGAAGATATTTCGATAGCTATAAAATTTGTCAACAATGACCTGGAAACAATAAATACATGGACTCAAGTATTTATTGAGTTCAAAAGGTTTGGTTTATCCGTAAACCCTGCAAAATGTGAAGCTATAGTGGTGGGAAGTGATCGATGAGCAGAGTGGACGCTGAGACTCTTCCGGTTATTACTTTTAATGGAACTAGTATATCTGTTTGCATATCGGTAAAGATCTAGGTTTACTTCTCGACTGTACACTAAATTGGCGTGAACAAGTAACGAACTAGTGCCAGAGGGTAACCGGAACGCTTCGGACTCTGAACCGTCTGTGAAATTTCCTACCCGTAAAATTCAAGACTATGCTTGTGCGAACCCTTATTTTCCCCTTAATCGACTATGGTGATGTGTGCTGTTACGACCTGAATGCAGATCTTCTCAATAAACTAAACCGTCTTCTTAATAACTGTATTCGACTTGTTGTTTTAAATCTCCGTAAATACGACCATGTATCCTCTTTCCGTTCGCAGCTCAATTGGCTACCAATTCGCCTACGCCTGCGCTTACTGTCCTATACACTATCCTGAACAATCCATCTTCGCCAACTTATTTAAAATCGTACTTTCAACTCTTATGTAGTAATCGTAACAGAAACTTTCGGTCCTCTAATAACCTTCTTTTTCGTTGTCCCTCCCATACGTCCGAGTTCGTCAGCTCATCCTTTTTTGTGCAGTCCGTTTTTTTTGGAATGAGCTTCCACTCGAGGTCAGGATGGCCACCAACGTTTTTACATTTAAAAAAAAGTAAAGCGGTATTTATTAAATCAGCTCGCAGGAATCAACCAATTCATAAATGACATCTCATTCTAGTTATGGTATTTATTTGTGTATGTATGCATTTATTTTTATTCTATTTTAGTAAGAGTATGTATATGCATCTATATATTATGTGTAGTTTATGGTAAGTTTATATATGTATGTGTATTTAATACTTTACAAATTAACCTAATTGCACCTACTTCCTATTTTCTCTGCATCACCTAAAGGTTGACTGGTAATGCCTTAGGCATTAAGTCCGCCAATGTACGTTAAGGGCATGATGTATAATAAAAGAAAAACAATTGCCATATATGTTCATGACACTGGGACCGACTGCTTAATGTGCTCTCCGAGGCACGGGCGGGGAACACCGCCATATTCCATACTCCAGGCTACTATTAATAATTTCTTGTCATAAAAACCCAACAGCAGTCCGACCCGGGAATCAAACCCGAGACCTGCTTAAAATGTGTCATTTTAGTATACTTTTATGGTTTTTTATGAATGGTATGCATTTGTGGCTGAGAACTCATAGGCGCTGGTATTCACTTATGACCAGTCGAGTCGTTCGCGTATATACCATAAAAAGTTATGCAAAGATAAATTCCAATGCAATTATTATACTACCCGAAATTTTAATATGCAAAACAAAAGTTATAATTCTTAGGTTTGCTATCAACATACTTACTCAACTACAGTAAAAATGCAAACAAAAATAAATTTCAAGTATTATCCCAGCTAACCAGATAATAAGGGATACTTTAAAGGGATGAATGACAAAATGAACAAAAAATAAGAAAACATTTAAAATGGTGTCATTATCTTTGCAGTCCTTTAGCTGGGATAGGTTGCACTAACAGCCTGTTCCTCAACCATCAACTTAAATCGTGCCAACCCAACTAATTTCCATCCACCATTATAAAATATTTAGCGATTTATCTAATTACGTAAATAATATGGGATTATTTTAGAAGAATAGACATAATAACTAGGCACTCGAACGAAATACGCCCCAATGTTTTCGGTAATGACTGGTTCTGACAGATCCACGCAAGATTAATACATTGAAGGGATACGAATAATAACTATAGTAACAACAAAAAACTAAAACGGCTGATAAATGTTTGAGCCTACCTGGCTTCGTAAACTATACCCAATAGAACGGACCTAATGCGCAGGCCATCGAACGGTAAAACTGCCTACAAATAAAACAAAACAAGGCGATAACTTTTCAGCAAACAATAAGATTCGAATAATTGTTTATACAAAATTTTTATCAGGTAAAACATAGCTTAATCTACATAGGTTTAATATAAAATAAATCAAGCATTATTAATAAAAAGTCATTTCATACGTCGTAATTTAAGAAAAGGTCAAACACATCTTTGCTTTTATTTGTGCACGAACACAAGTAATATTATTTTTACTCCTTAAGTTTGGATTTTACGATTTCATGCTTATTCAAACTTGTCTACACCTACAAAAAAAAACATTTTCAATGCAATAAGTATAAAAAGAAGTATATATTTTTAAGTAGCATACGTAATAATACATAGCTTATTTAATATTTTTTAAACAATCACAAATGAATTTTATTATTGTTAGAATATTTTTTTGAATATTTTATCCTTAAATTGCATAACGTTAACAAGGTCAGAATAATTGAACAATTTGTAACTAAAACGGTACTAGAATGGAAGTCCAATTCAAATTACAATACGGCCAGTTGTGAGTCATAGCAATACAAAAGATGTAAACATAGAAATGACAAAGACAATGATATGGTCCAAATACCAAACGTCCACTTCTGAATATGAGACAAAAAACAAACGCACGTGCAACTAACTATTTTAACGCTCCCTTGGACTAACTGTAACATATTTATTATGAATATTGAGCAAAAACTAATAGTCTTTTGTGTAAATAATAAAACAACGACATTAAGGAACTTTAAAATAAAAAAAGACCATACGTAACTAAAAGAATTGGAGGGTAATGTCATAGCTATGTTTTTAAACAGAAAGGAAAAAAATGCTTTAGACAAGATACTCGTAGAAACGTTATCTATATAGATAATTTAGAGACTCAGAACAGGCGTCATTTTTTAAAATTTTTCATGCGAAGGTATTTGTTTTTCTATTTGCTTGGCTTTGACGGGTCCGGGGTCTAGAGGTATCTTGACCGCTAAAGCCAGAGGTCGTTTCCTATAGAAGACAAATTATTTTTGGGTTTAAGACATGTAAAGTTTATAGTACTTTTATGGTATAATATTTTAGTATATTTTATAGTATCAAATAAGTGATCAGCACGTCTTAAGTGTGATGACCAAAAAGCATATTATAAAATACTTTGCAATATTTTGCGTTATTTAATATTTTGCACAAATAACATGAAATGACAGCGTTGGCGAAAAGGAACACGTGGCAAGCTTTAAGGGAGAGTGAAAAAGTCATAGCTAAATACGGATACCGCTTCAAACTGGGTTTGTAAAATTATTCTGAAACAAAATTGATGTGTTAGGTATTTTCGGCGTTGGTTTACACTTAGTGATTCAATGAAAACACATTCAGTAATTGAAAATAATGACAACCGATTTCTCGATTTCTCTTTCAAGAGTGACTAATCTTATCAACCGCAAGATATTTGTTTCAAAGGCAGTAATAGGCGCCAAAATATTGTGACTCGGTCTCAACCGCAAAACTATTTTGATGGCTCCATTAAAAAGTGATAGTAACAAATTGTTTCGTGGGTCTGTTTTCTTGGGTACCTACTTTGTTTTATGCGTTTAGGTAGGAAATATCTTCATACCGCAGCTGCTTATCAAATATAAATTAATTGAGTAGGTAACTAGTTCATATTTTGGTATGTTTGTCAATACGTAAGATTACGCATAAATTTTTTGTTTGCTATTGTTTTGTACTTAGTACGTGATCCTTTATTACTATTCTAGTTTACAGTACTTTTACCTAAGGTATTTTAAAAGAGCATATTGTAAACGTAAATTTCAGAATTTAACTGAAAACAGAGTGTATAAAAACAACTAGATCGCCGTATAACTCTAATGCAACATATAATGTAAAATAGCAGACATTAATATATTATTTATAAATGTAAGGAAAAAGTAAAACTGCACTGCAACATGGGCAGCAATGTAGTTTAGCCATAACATAATTCAGATCACATTCCAAATTTAGGGTGTCCTGTTGAGCGATTTATTACAATTTATTACCAAACAGTGTGACGTAAAACAAGCACCCACGTCAATCTGTCATTAATTAATTTACGACAAATACTTCAGATCACCCCCCACGTCAATATCAAATTGAAAAAAATATATGCCGCAATAAACGTTTGGCGCCGACACACATTGGTGGAGCAGCTTTTGCATCGGTCTACGTTTGGTCCTAACAAAACAATGTCAGAATAGCGCTATTGTCGGCTGCGACTATTAGAACGAATTGTCGTACGTGCCCGAGGATGAATTTCTATGGCCACCCTTTATTTTCCTTAGTTTCATAGGTACTACTACTTTAGTTTGCGTTAACCGTTTTTCGTTCACTTACCGCTGGAATGATAACACTGCAGACTAACATTGACTGGTGACTCGGACGTCAACAGCGCGTCATATTACAATTAGTTACCCTCGAATCTTTATCTCGGCAAGTGCGGTTGTAAAATGGTGTTTTGCAGCATTGCACACTGCGAAAATTCGTCTACCACGTGTAATCACACTAATCAGGGATAATCTTGCATCGGTAAATATTTACATTTAGTTCTATTAAACATATTTTATATAAAAGTGCATTTAAAAAACTAACCTTTCCAATGAATAATACAACTGGTATAATTTGCGACTTTGTTCGTACTTACTAATTCATTGCCTCTTATGATGGGGTGCTATTATATAGAGAGTTTGGTATTACAAAAACAAATGTATTACGCAATGAATAATAGTGTTTAATTTAGGATTTTAGTGGTACGGTCACTGAAAATATACCTGTAGTAGTACTCACAAACTCTTCGTTTTTCATTAAAATATAAGAATCAAACATTATGAAATACTGTTTTTTATGCTTGTATTTCTTTATTTCGTTTATTTAGATTCCCGGAGAATGCAGATACAATAGATAAGTGGATATCTGCCACGGGAAAAAGAATTTTGGTTCCTCACAAGTTATATACGTATTTGTTCGATTCATTTCACGGAGGATGACTTCAATAAATCAACAAAATGACGTACTCTGATAAAAACTGCAGTGCCTACAGTTAAAACATGGAAACTGTTCAATCTACCTAGTGAATTCAGCTTTATATTGTTTTAACCGATTTAATAAAAAAAGAAGGAATTATTTAGAAGCAGTGGACGCGAATATAATGTGATCTTAGTTTTCTAGTAGGAATCGTAGTTTTACCGTCGTTTTTTGCGATACTTGAACAATATATAGAATTTTAAATTTTAACACTCGATAAATTATTTTACTGCATCTCATAAATAATGAATTAAATGTGTAGTAGAGAAGTACATGGATATCCGCCTTAATTATTACGGAAGAAAATGCCGTTTAAATAGTCCCAAAAAGACAGTTATTGAATAAATATCTTCATTTACGGGACTATGATTTTTAATACCTAAATAGGTATCCTTTTTATAATTGTTTTTAAGAATGAATTATGCTTAGCAATAAAGCACGTACCCACTAATAACTTTATTTTATAATTCCTGTGTTCCCCGGAATTATAATATTACCTGTTGTCAAGCACTGTGTAGATTACACAATCACTACCACAAGTGCAGAAAGTTAAATGAATACACATACGATATATTCCAGTTTGGATATTACTCTCGGCGCACATGCACGTATGATCGTGTAGTAACTAATATATTTTATGTAAATAGTAAAATTGTGTAGAATGATTAATATTTAAATACAATAACATACCACTTTCAAATTTAATTTACGGTCATCAAATAAAAACATGATAATCTAGCAGTACACCTTCATATTAGTCTTTTGCCTCTGGAACTATACAAAAATTCAAACAAATTACACAAAGACTATCAAGATACGTCAACGAATTCAATCATAATGACATCTCTAAATGTCAGAATTAATGTTTTTCTACCATGACTCACTGTCAATGCTATTTGCATTGACAAATTTACTAATGAGAAAAGAATTCATGTTAGACAAGGAATACAGAAAAAGCGTTATCCAAAATCAAAACCTTTCAACGTCAATTTCAAAATAATCCGATTCAACGAATACAAGATATTTTGCCTGTATTCTGTTGCAGTTTTTAAAGAAATCGCTTAGTTCTGCGAAACATAATCAAATTTTATAATCATATTATAACGTAAATAATATCAAACATATCAAAAGTTAGCATAACGGACTATATGACAAGTCCGTGCAAAAAGATTGATTGATTTGCAGAGCTGGAAATGCAAGTAAGCCGAGAGTTCTATAGGTTTACGATCGTAAATATGGGCCCAAAAGTCAAAAAACTATTTCAGTTTTAATTAAACATGACATATGTACGTGCTATATCGTATTTTCATATCTATTTCAATTAACTGCAATGGTTTAGTGAGTCATTTAACGAGTTAAAACTCTGCCTCATTGTTTTCAGAGCGTAAACAATTTGGTTAGTCATTTGTATATTCTGTGGAGTCCACAGATATAATTGATCTGAGAAAATGTCAGGTCTCTATTAATACATTGTATCTAACAGTCAAGATTAAATTGAATAATCTCGTGCATAACCTTAAATAAATAACTAATACTTTTAACCTATCTAAGTATCCAATAATAATAAAGATAGCGGCCACGTCCCAAGCTGAAAGGAACTTATTTGAGTTAAGTTAACAGATATCGCATATGATAAATAATGGAAACAATGCTTTCAACAAATTAAATTGTTAGCATCTGCTTAAAATATTCGCTGATAATAAATTTGCTCAACAACAAAGGTCGAGTTAAAAACACGATAACCGTCAGCCGGCCCGCAACACAAATTAGATTCGCATTAATGAAACGTGGGCGGACGACCGACTAATCTAACATCCCCGAACAATGGCACAAAAAGGGCCGAACACTGAAAAATAGTTTTCGAGTTTAACGGCAAATTACACAGAATGGATGCTATCATGCCGAGAATAGCATAAAATAAAACCAGTCACGTAGTATTAGGGTCCCGCTAGCGCGTCGTCCAAGTTTCGAAAACGATGCACCTGTATTATTACCGCAACGCACACCCTTTGTTCCAATACAATAGAGGCTAAATTGCATCTCAAACTTCTGATATTCAATAATGGGATCTTTATGCAGGTAAACTTTTTTTATGAAATGGAACGTATCTGTGATGGTTTTTCTCAATTGCGTGAATCGTTGTTAGTGAATCCTTGAAATAGAGGGGTGCTGATTTGGAAGCGTTTGGTGAAATTTAGTTGAGCAATCGTCATTAAACTTTTACTCTTCTACAGTTAGGCAGCGTTTTCACACTAAAATTACATTAAATATACATACATACATATGTACGTAAGTGGCTCATGTAATACTTAACTGTTTATCTAATCGAAGTTTACCTAATGAATTCCGTTTTACATAATCTTTCCTATATGAATTAAATCTTAACTGTGAAAATGAATGACTTCACAGTGAAAGTTATGTACTAAAAGCAACATACCTTTAATGAATGAGCCATGAAGATCTTACCCTCATCAAAGCAATTTAAGTAAATGCCTTACAGTTAATATATTCATTTATCATACAATATAATTTGAAAAAACAAACGTTGTTAAGAAATTAAGACCACAATAGAATAACCGTTTCTATGTTAGGGATCGATCCAACGTATTTTATTATATTAGATACCATTTTGAAAAATGCATAGAAAAAGAACATTATAAGTACATCTGTTGCAAATAGCTTTGTAAATGGCTTTTGACCTTTTAACAGAAGAATTGCGGTTATCGCGGGTAAAGATAACCTGTACTACATGCTGATTTTAAGAGATGTGTATGTAACACGACATATATTAACTACCACCGCAGTGTTACCCACGATTGCTCCTTCACAACGCCGCGCAATGAAAATAGACTAAAAAAGTAGGCTAAGTTACTCTTTATACCATCAGTTATAGACCAATCAAAATCAGTCTAGCCGTTCCAGACATTAGTCGGAACAAACAGACAGACAAAAATCATGAATAATGATTTTTTATGTAAGTACCGTATACAAGGCTACTTTTTTCTAGACTAGCTTCTCCTGTTTTTTGTTGTAAAAGTAAAGGTAACAGGTACCACCGCGAGGCTCATCATCATCATCCTATCGCAGTCCACTAATAAAGAGCTAGTTAGAGCTAGTTTTAAAATGAACTAGCTTAATATGTAGCGTAATAGTTTTATCCATTGTAAATCCAGAGTTAGGTATATCTAATTTATTAGTAATAAATCTTTAAATTTTACTACCTGGTTGAACAACTACCACAATTAATAGACACTGGATATAAAAATAGTATTAGATCAGTGTGAATAGTAATACCCAGTTTATGGGCATAATAAAATCACAACAACCTACGTCCCAACGTCACACAAAAGATATTCGTCCGTGGGTATACGAGTTCTAACATTCAAGGTCAACCTTGTTCCCTGCATCTTTTTATTTATGCCTATCATTAAATATTAATTACGAAGTCCTTTTTAAGCATTTATCATCATCATCTTAGCAGAGAGTCATCTACTGCCGCGCTGAACGTAGGTTTCCCTCAAGGGTGTCCACAATAACCGATAATGTGCTGCCCGCATATATCAATAAACATAAACTATAACAAATGTGAATAAATTTGATTTTCATGTTAACAGTTCACACAGAATATCTTCTTTCATGGTATAAAATGAAGTCGCTTCCGTTGTCTGTTCTTTAAGATCTTTTGAACTAATACACGGATTTTAATGCAGTTTTCAGCAATGGTTTATGAGGAATATTTTATGTGTTAACCATGCATATTATGGTGGAGAAAATCCGAGAATTTCAAAGACTTACGTGGGAAGCCCTGCCGGGTTGCTAGTGACGAATAAAACACACTGTATTAACAGAAATTGATACCAACTAAGTACATGTATATGCATATATTAACCACAGATTTATGTAACTTGTAATGAAAACGTTTGTCGTTTAGTTTATATTTTGTATAAAATTAGGTAAAATTTGGTTAATCACAAAGCTTACTAGTTCAAAAGTCCTCTAGTTGTATCTCTAGAGACCTTTAAGCTTCGGATTAAATTAATAAGAATACTAGAGATTTAGCAATCAGAATTGTAAATATAACTGGTAAAATAAAATTTATTCCATTGTATGGTTATACTCTCAACCAATAAAATAAAAGGCAGAAAACCATAAACTAATGCGAAAGTCTTGTTAAAGTTATTACAAAACAAAAATAATGTATCATCCGTTACAATGAATCACTGTGATTTGATTTTATAAAAACTAAGGTAACACGTTACTAAGTCGTTAAAGAAAAAATAAACAATCGTCTCCTTTATTCTTCGTTCTGCTTTTAAATTATACATTTTATGGGGACAACAATCGTCTGATCTGTGATTATAATAAGGCTCGCGGCTAACGCCCGACCAGCAACGCATACAACACAACGTATGAGGATAACCATGTCACTAGTCGTTGAAGATTCCATTGGTAACGAGTGTGCCTGGATGATAGTTGTGAATGGTGGTTCATTGTAACGATTCAGCAACTGCGATAGTATCAATATTATTTAATGTTGTTGTAAAATGTTTCTTGTAACTGGTCAGCGCACCGGTACAATATCTATCATAATAATATCAGACGATTCCAGTTCATGCCAGTTTTAAGGTTTTGTGAGTATCGGCTCAATAACAAAAATAACAGTATTTAGTAATACTGTACCAGACTATATATATATATGTATAT